>CM076569.1:277951288-278046327 GCA_034641835.2 Pinus albicaulis
ATAAATTATGTTTGAAAAATAATTTTGATGTGATTCTAGGGGAAAATTGAAGCATCGATATTAGTACTGGGTTCTAAAATTCCTCCCAAAAATAATTAAACAACCATTAAGCCCTCAGAAAACTGTACTATAACACATGAAGAGAAAGAAGTGTAGTGTGATATATCAAGGATTCGGGACTAAGTGAAAAAAATTTCACTCTCACAAAGACCAAAAAAATAAAAACTAAAAGGTGACATGGATAGTTTAAAAGGTGACATGAATGGTTTAAAATTAGATATGTATGGGTTAAAGAAATACATGAAAGGTTTTAAGGAAGGCTTGACAAAGTTGCTACAAGACAAGTTTCATAACGACGAAGCAATAGTAGAGGAAACTCATGATGAGAACACAATGAATGTTAATCATGACTTAATAGACTCTAACATTGGACTAAAGACCCACCATATTCCATATATCGATATGAGGAATTTTGATGGAAACGATCATGTAACATGGATACTAACATTACATATGGAACAATATCTTGATCTCCATAATGTGCCAAACACACGACAGATATGCATTGCAACTTTATATGTATAACTCGAAACATTTGTATGGTATTGATGGTTTTTCTATAGGAAATGATAGCAAATTATGAGGATAAAAAGAGAAACACCTTCCATATAAAATTGATAAATCTCAAACAAAAGGGTTCAATAGTGGAGCACATTGAGGACTTCAAAAAATTGAATATAAGGGTAACTGATATTCCAGTGGAAGACATGATTGATGTCTTCATAGGTACTTTAAAGGATAATCTCCAACATGAGGTTTGCCTTTGGGAACTTGATTCATTGGAGAAGGAATTCAGGTTGGCAAGAAAATTTGAAATAAAAATTATGGCGACAAGGAAGCCTACCACTCACAACTATAAAGATGGTAGTGTTGTTGCTCCTGGACTTCCACTTGCAAGGCTAAGTGGTATAAAAAAGAGAAAATGGGCTTTGCTACATTTGTGATAGAAAATACACTAAACGTCATAAGTGTGCTGAGAATAAATTATTTTACATAGATTGTGAAGATGAGGAAGAAAATGAACAATAAACTTCAAAAGAAGAGGATATACACCAGGAAATAACCCTAGAGAAAGAATAAATGAATATTCCCATATCTAGTAATGCATTAGCAACAATTACCGTTCCTCAAAATCTTAAGAGAGAAGGATATATCAAGAATAAAAATGTAATAGTGTTGATTGACTCGGGTAGTACCCATAATTTTATTCATCGTAAGGTAGCCATGGAATTGAATTTCTTCCTATACCTAGCACAAGACTGTCAAGTGATGGTTGCAAATGGAGGAACTATAAATTTCTCTAGAAAGTGGCATAATATCAAGCCAAACATGGGGGAATATTTATTGAATACTCCAATTCTCTCGATTCAAATGATTGGTGCAGATGTTGTATTAGGATTCTAATGGTCACAATCATTGGGGACGATAGATTTTAATTTTCAAGAACTTTTCTTTGACTTTTTTTTTTGAAGGAAAGGAAGTTCAATTATCGGGTATCGCAGGGTAACCGGGAAAGATAATCAACTCTAATTTCATGAAAAATATTCTGAAGAAATAGCAATGAGGCGTAATTACACAATTATGCTTACTAGAGGTTCAAACATCAAAATCATCTATTTCTCCAGATCTCCAAAATGTCTTAGACAATAATTCCAAGGTGTTTGAGACTCCTAAAGGCCTCCCACCAATTCATGATCATGATCATGATATACATTTTATTCCAAGAATTGTTCCTCCAAACATCAGGCCTTACAGATATCCTTATGCCCAAAAGAGCGAGATTGAATGTATGGTTGCAGAAATACTAGAGCCTGGTATAATTTGACCTAGTCAAAGTTATTTCTCTACTACAGTAGTATTGGTGCACAAGAAGGACGGATCATGGCACATGTGTCTAGATTATACGGATATTAACAAGCTCACTATTAAAGATAAATTTCCCATCCCCATCATTGATGAATTATTGGATGAATTACATGGAGCAATTTACTTCACCAAGTTGTATATTCGTTATGGATATCATGAAATTAGAATGAAGACTGAAGACATTCTGAAAACAACATTTAGAACTCATGAGGGTCATTATGAGTTTTTGGTCATGCCTTTTGGCCTTACTAATGCACCTTCCACATTTCAAGGTATCATGAATTCCATTTTCAAACCCTTCCGTAGAAATTTTTTGTTCGTATTTTTTGATGATATACTAATATACAAAAATTCTTGGAAGGATCATTTCATAATGTTGACAGGGTTCTCAAACTATTGGAGGAGAAACAATTAGATGCAAGAATCTCCAAATGTTTCTCTGGAATACAGTAGGTGGAATATTTGGATCATATTTTATCTCATGAGGGTGTTAAGGTAGACCCTAACAAAATGAAATCCATTAAGGAATGGAAAATCTCCACAACCATAAATCATCTTCAAGGATTTATGGGGTTAACAGGGTATTATCGCAACTTTGTCAAGAATTATAGGAGAATATCATAACTTCTAACATTATTAGTGAAGAAAGATGCATTTTATTGGACTCCAGAAGCAACTAAGGCCTTTGAACATATTAAAGAGGTAATGTGTTGAGCACCGTTCTTAGCTATGCCAGACTTAACAGAAAGCTTTATTCTGGAATGTGATGCCTCGAGAAATGGAATTGGTGTGGTTTTACTGCAAGAAGGAAGACGAATTTCTTTTGAATGTTTTCCAATCAAAGGAAAGTATTTACAGAAACTTAATTATGAGAAGGAAATGTTGGAAATACGACATGCACTAAAGAAATGGCGACCTTACCTGATGGGAAGAGACTTCAAGGTAAAAAAAATCATGATAGTCTTAAATACTTTTTGGAACACATATTATCTTCAGAAGAGCAGTAATAATGGGTCACAAAGATGTTGGTTTATGACTTTGAAATCATCTAAAAAAAATGTAAGAAAAATTTTGTTGTAGATGCACTCTCAAGAAAGGATGAGAATGTGGAAGCATTTATTTGTGCCATTTGTATTATCCAACTTTAGTGGATAACCAAGGCAAGGTATGAATGGAAGAATGATGAAAAGGTGTCAAACCTCATTCAAAAGTTGCAGCAAGATCCCACTACATTTGAAACATTTAGCTGGAAAAATGATCCATTATGGTATAAATATTACTTATATCTTTGTAAGAATTCCCAACTCAAGCAAATATTCTTTTGGAATTTCACACCTCTCCCTTAGGAGGGAACTTAGGATTTTAAAAACTTACAACAAGGGAAAGAAGGAATTTTTTTGGGACGACCTTAAATCTGATATTCAAAAATTTGTGACAGAATGTTTGGTTTTCCAACAAAATAAAGTTGATACAATTAAGACCCTAGGTTTTCTACAACCTTTATCCATTCCAAGTCAAAATTTGGAGGATGTTTCAATGGATTTTATCACAGGTTTACCCAGTCCGAAGGAAATACTGTCATCGTCGTGGTAGTTGATAGAGTCATCAAGTATTCACAATTTTGTGCATTATCTCATCCATTTAAAGACAATACAATTTCTACTACATTTATGGAAACAATCCAAAATCTACATGGAAACCCAAATATTATTGTAAGCGACAAGGGTCCCATTTTTACAAGAAATTCTTGGATGAAATTATTTCCTTATTTGGGTAGTGAATTAGCTCATAGCTCATCATATCATCCTCAATCTGATGCATAAACTGAGATATTGAACAAATGTTTGGAAGAATATCTTCGTTGGTTTGTATCTGATAAACAAACACAATGGGTCAAGTGGTTACCTGTAGCTGAATGGTGGTATAACATTTCCTTCTATACTGTAGGAAAAAGACCCCATTTACGACACTTTATGGATGTCATCCACCGTCCCTCACATCATATTTAAGAGAATATTACAATATGAAAGGAATGGAATATCACATCGAGAATCAACAACAAGTTTTTCAATTGTTAAAGGATAACCTCACTTTCACATAGAATAGAATGAAAGAATAGGTAGATCAATATCCCAGCGAAAGAAGATTTGATGTAGCTGAATGGGTATTTTTATGGATGAAACTAGACAAAAAAATGTCCCAGCTCAAGTAAGCTAATAAGGATAATAAATTATCACCAAAGTATTATGGTCCTTACAAGGTGTTGTAAAATATTGTCACTATGGCATACAAATTGGAGCTTCCCGCATCTTCCTGAGTGCACCCAATTTTCCATGTTTCATGCTTAAAGAAGGTTATAGGTGAAAAGATCATAGTTCAAACAATATTCGAAGAACTTGACGAGGAAGGAAAAATCATATTGAAACCTAAAGCAATCACAAAAACAAGAACTAGACAACTAAGAAATCAATCAATATCAGAATATCTCATCAAGTGTAAGAACTCACCCACTGAAGATTCGACATGGGAGGATGATAATTTTATACATAAGCATCCAGAACTACTTAATCATTGAGGACAATACATTTTGAAGGAGAGGGGCATGTTAGCTCCCTATAATACTAGTGTATTCCTTTATTCTTATTGCTAATGTAGCCACCTTATTGTTATTGTTGTGTCCATGTAGTCCCCATATTATTATTCTACCCCATAGAATCACACTATTGTTATTGCTTTTCCCTTACATTGTTATTTTTATCCCAAATAGGATTATATTGTGACGCTTGGGACTCCTATATATAGCAAGGAGGTTTTTTCATTTGTATCATCCAATAATTATTCATTTATGTAATGTAAGGGACGTTGCCTCCTTAAAGAGGTTGATTTCTAAGTCATTGATCTATATTTTCTTCTATATTGTGAGTTGGTTACATAACATCCATATTACTTTTCATTTCATTTTTATTTTTCTCTTGTTTTCCTATTTTTTCATATATTTTCTTTCTTTTTTTATTAATAAGACAATGCATGAAAACTGTGTTTTTTTGGATCAAAATACAATGTGGCAAAGAAGGGGAAATTTCGATGACGAACAATGCTTGGCTAATTTATTACCCTCTTCTTTGTTTGGGTTTTCATATCTTTAAGGTCAATGATGTCTGAATGGAAAATATGGTTCATTCAAATGGAAAGTTATAACTTAGCAGAAACATGATGCTCGTATCTATTTTAGGATATTAAATCATTCACTTAATATGATAATTGAATGTTTTTTTCTTTTTTCTGACCCAATCAAGTAGAGAAGGGAAAGGAGAAAACTAAGAGCGAGCATATTATTTTAGAGGAATATAATAGTCTCTGAAAGAATAATCTCTATTTCTCTCAATAAGTCAGGATCCCTCTTCAACCCTCGTGATATAAACAAAGATAAAATTCCAATGAGCATATTTAAAATGAAATAAGGGGTGGACGACGAGAAAGGCTTCCTTTACAAAGATATGCAACAAGTAACTTCATTGGGGTATTTAATAGGCTTGTTGGCAGTGAAGCAATTCTTATTTTCCTAAATTCACTACGTCAGGGTACTAAACAGGCATGTTGGTAGTGAATCAACACCCAACATATAACTAAAACTCTGACCATATTAAACTCATGAATATATACTATCCTTCTCCCAGATCGAAACAATTAAGGTATCGTAAGCCTTGTAAATGTGTTTAGAAAATATAGCGGACGGGAGAGACTATACTTATAGTCGGGATAAATTGGGAAGATATGGTAATCCACGCGATGAATCAATACTTCCTGAAATACTAGACCCTGTTCTTAAAGTTAGACCTCAACAAAGAAGTTGGAGTTCTTCCAGTTTGTTGCCAAGTGTTGTCATTGTGAAAAAACACTCTCCAAAATTTTGTTTACACTCGAATTTTAGAGCCTCCATGTGATCCTATGATCTTTCATTCCATGATTTTTCTTACTCATTTAATTATTGATTATTATTTTCTAAGTCTTTAATCCTTCTTCTAATATTCCAAATGTTGAAATTCCTTGCTTACACATGCATATTTCTTGACATATTCATAAGCGCAGCTTTCCTATTCAATCTCCGAAATCAATGTATATCTATGATAACAATAATTATGCATTCCTTAAGGTTAAGTCTTGTGCAACCCTTGGAATTAGTGTTTGCACAATTTATCAAAAAAAAGTGCTTGCACAGTCTCTGCAAATAGTGAATATGCAGTTCTTAAGAGATAATGATTGCGCAAATCTTAGTGGTAGACATTGCACAACTCCTTGGGATTGTGAAATTTCTGATGACAAAGTTTTTTGAATGGATAAGGACAGTAACTATGGAATTGATTTCGACACTAAATTCATAACCTCTATTTACAATCTCTCTCACTCCTAACTACAAATGTATCATCATGCTAGTGAGTTTTCTCAATTGTCAATTTTGTGCACCTTCACTTTCATAAGTGCCACTTTAAGTTTCATGACCATTTTTTCTACTTTATTTCACTTCAAAAAGTGTCTCTTTTATTCTTTATACTCTCTCTCATTTTTTGTTTTCACTTTTTCTAGCTTTTTCATGTGTCATTTCACTTTTTCTTAGTGTCACAAGTGTTGCTTTTGATTGTTTTCACACCAACATGTGTTGCATCTTAGTGCACCACTAGAGGCAGCTCTAGAACACTCTTCTTCATTAAATAATCATATACCTCATAGGTAAATGTGATATATGCTCTCCCACAACATAGGTCACTTTCTACTTGAAGTCGACACCAGTATTTTAACTTGTATTTTAAATGTACCAAATTTACGTCAACTGTCACACATAGAATAAGTGTCGCTTTACTGTCGTTTCAAGGTATTTTTTTTATTTTGGATATTGAGCATTCTTATGACTTTTTTTTATGTTATATGAGTGTGAGGTCACCATTTCTAGACTTTTTTACATGTAGCTCTCTCTCTTGTCTGACAGATCCCACACTTAGACATTTTTGGAGCATTCACTATCTTTGTAGCTTGCTAGATCTCTCGGGGAACTACTCACTACGTAGTCTTAAGTCATGTTGAAACATCCTTTCCTATTGGAACTATGCACTACACAATCACTGCCTCTAGGTACTACACATTGCATAATCACAGTGCTCAGTCTTTGCCTCTTGTCCCTCAAAAGCTATGCAGTTATCCCTCCTATTCAGTCTTCCATTGTGCACTATGCAGTCTCAGTCAACAGTCAGGCCGCACTACCTCCTTGAACTATGCAACTACATAACCAGTTGGTTTAGTCTTCTCTAGAAAACACATTACGCAATCATAATGAGCCATTGGAGAGGATTTTAGCCTAAAATTTCCCATGAAAATTTCACGTATATTTACTCAAATTATTCAAATTCCTTATAGGTTTACTCAAATTTCAAGTGTAGACACTCATTGGATGCATATTTTAATTCCACATCCATCGATTAATTGTTATGCATACTTTTGAGAAGATCCACATTGATTAAAAAAAATGGATATACATTAAAAAAATGTGTTCAACAAGTTTTTCTAATGTATTCAATTTTTTATGAATGTGGGTCTTATAAAAAGTATGAAAAATGGGTACTCATTAGATGCAAAATTTAATTATGCATCCAGCAAGTGTTTAAGCTTGAAATTTGTGTAATATTATAGGGATATGAGCCAAAAATACAATGGATAAAAGTAGTTTTCTTATTTTCCCTCCAAAACTCATAACCCTTATTTTATTATTTTCCTATTATTTTATTATTTTCTCTTAGGAGGCCACTTTTAGGTTGAAATTTCCTCTAATGAAGCTCACCTCACTACATCATTGTATCCCTCAAGTACGTACTTCTAAATTTTAGTCTCTTGGCCACTACACATTGTGTAGTTAGAATGACTAGACCTTGATCATTACCTACTAGAACTATGCATTACAAAATCCTTGAGCCTTGTTCTCAGTCTTGCACTTTTTCCTATCTTGATCAACATGTTTCATAAGGAATAAGATATACTAGGATATTTCAGGATTGATGTTGTCTTCTCATGAGTGAATTTCATTTGCATGTACTATTATCTTGACATGACAGGATGATTCTCAAGGAGGTGGGAAGGAAAGGCTCCAAGAGAGAACTTGCCGAGAAGAATCACCAAAGGGATCATCATGAAGAACCTAAAGGAATATTGGACTAGAAAAAATACACGGAAAATTGTGCTAATTTGGAAGGTTCTAACACTTATATAAGTCCTTCGGACGCTTAAGATAAAAAAACAAGTGAAGATCCATCATTAAGAAGATACAAATACTAAATCTAGAGAAAGTCTTGGCTAGGACACATCATAATGAAGTTCCATGTCATCAATTCCAATTCATGGCTTTTGAAAGTATCATCTTGAAGTCATATATGCCAATTTATCCCACCACATCATTTTTGTAATGTAATTATTATATTTCCAAACATAGAAAATGTAAAATGTGTGGAATACCAAGTGTCTTGTAATATTCCAAATTTTTCCTTCAATAAATTGGAATATTAATTTTGTCTATTTTCACTTAGGAGTTGAATAATTGGATGAGAAGGCCCATTCATAATAAAAACATTGATAAAATCCCTCTATTTTGAAATTCGATCAGCCTTGGAACTAGATTTCACACCCTCATGTTTGAAAGGGGACATTTTGCAAAAAGGCTTGGTTAAGTTTGACCAAGTCAAACATTGCAAAGGTATGAGGTGGAAAGCATATATGGGACAGCGCAGAGATAGAGGAGGGAATATTCCTTGAAGGAGGAAACCCTAATAGAGTGGGACCCATGGAAAGGGAGCTCTCATGTGTTTAAAAGGAGGGCAAGGCAGCCATTGTTTCACATGCATATGATTATTGATTTCATGTCTACTTAGACAATTCTGCAATCTCGGTTGTTTAGCTAAATTGTTGTGCTGCTTAGCACAAGGATCTCCTGCTTAGGAATCCTTATGATTTCTTGAGAAGCCTATTCAAGGAGTTGTACTGATTTGTCTCACATTTAGGCTTGAAGCCAAGCATCCCCCTGCAGGACAGCGTTATTCCTACAGCAGCATAATTCTGTGTTGCAGGGTGTTGCAGTGAGAAGTCACAACACCTCTTCCATTGCTTGTTTTTCAGAGGGAGAGTCTTTCTTTCCTTCAGAGGATTATTTTGGAAGCTATCAGAGCTTATTTCAGATCTTATCACTTGGCCACATCATTTTATTCCACCTACAGCGTAGTTACCCTCTTAGACTGCGTTATTTTCATGGAGCACTTGTAGTGAGGGATTGCAGGTTGATTGGAGGGTGAGATCTCAAGTGTAAGGATCAATCTTCCACTTATGAGATCCATTGGAGGAGGTATACTTTAGATTGTTTATCATCTTTAGCCATCTCCATGTATTTCTAGTTTTCAGAGTTGCAGCTGCTACCCAATAACTCCGACATTTCTACCATTTTGTGTATTTCGGCCAATCCTTCGGAGGATTGATGTATTATTGCTTCTAAGGGTTAGAGATTTGATCCCCTATTGTATTTGAGCCATATCTTGTCATATATTTAAGTTATTATGTAATATGGAGAAGTACCATTTATAAATTGTATCCTCTTAGCCTGGGTTTATGCAGAAATAACAGTGTACTTATATTTTCATGTACATGTCTTGTTGAGGCTTGCATTTCCTTTCTTGAGTAGATGTTTCCTCAAGAACTTGTACTCTTTTTACTGCTATAACAACATTTTCTGGCTATCTATATCTTCTTGCCCTCACGAAATTTATTAAAATAACAACGTCATTCCGGCTCTTGTGCTTACATTGTCGCATCCCCTCTCTTCAAGCACTTTTCAAGACATCTAGTAGTGGGAGATGTTGTTTAACCACTCTAGAAGGATTGTTGGATAATCCTCTTGGATTCCAGCACTTATACACGTTTTACTAAGGGATATAGGTCTTGGTTTAATTTCCTGTCGCTCCCCATTCCTGGAAAATGTGTTTTCCAATCATGCCTAGCTAGCTGTCCCACATTTGGAACATTACATTGGTATCAGAGTAGCTTTCTTGGCTCATACTGTGAGTCTTAGCCTAAGAAGATCATAATGATGAAGAATATGAGATTTCTCTCATCAATGTTTAGAAACAAGAAGATTGAAGAAGAGGAAGAACCATGCAGTTCCTATTCTCATCAAGAAGAAGGATTGTACATACAAAATGAAAGCATGACTCCACCACTTGGAAGAATGACGAAAGAGGAGATCTCCCTTCTTCTTTTCAAAACTATGAGAGGTATTGAAGAAGACCTCAAGGGGTTTGAATGGGAGAAGCCTTGGGATAATGTTGTCACACTCATGGAGGAGCAGCTACATGCATCAACAGTTGGGGTAGCCAACACTTTGGAGAAAGGAACTCTTATAGCCCTACAAGAGGTTCGAAATTCACATCAAGATATGAAAATATTTCCACAATATAGTGTTGCAGCAAATTATTTTGTTAATTGTGGAAATTTATTTTTACATGACCAAGGGTCAAATCCCGTTGCTACTATAAAGCAACTTGGTTGCATGGTGCTGTGCAACATGGAAACATTAAAGGAAGGAGCAAACCATTATTCTCATGAGGCATTATTGGATTGTATATCACATCTGAGGTTTGGGTTTGAAGAATTGAAGGAAGACAATAGACATCTTGGAGTGAGAAACCTTTTCTCCTTTAAAGATGACACTTTCTCAATGAGCCCCTCTCAGCTCAAAGAGAAACTTCTACTTTCAGCAGATCCAAGACCTCATTTGTTTTGCTGGACTACTATTGAGAGGGAGGTCTCAAGGAGAGATCTCATTAGAGGTGCACTTCAACACACCATGGAGTGAAAATATTTTCTTCCTTTCTCATAGGAGCAGATATAAGATGGAGGACATCTTAGGATGGATAACATCTCTCATGCTTGTGTTGGACATTCATTGAGCCACACACATCATGATGGGAGGTTTTTTCCTACCACCTATTTGGGTCCTTACAGGGTCTCATTGATCCTTGAGAAGATTGCATTTCAAAATCCCATGAAGTGCAAAGACAGAGATTTGGTTTGGGAGGATGGTAGCCCTCATGGGAGGAGTACCAAGATGAAAAGAAGGAGGAAGCATCCACAAGTGATTGAGTGGATGTGGTTGATGAACAAGGAGCTGGGAGGCTACTTTCATATATATGCCACCGGGTAGCAGGAGGCTTGGTTGCGCTGGTTACTCTTGAAAGAGTTTGGCCATCACTTGGCATACACTCTTCCTAAGAGTAGGAGGAAGGAGGAGAGATGGCAAGATAATTGCATCATTGAGTAGAATAGAGTATGGATTCATGGTGTTGATGTGATACTCATATCATTCATTGTGTCTTCATCACATGAGTTGTATGATGGAAGTAGGGGGAGGCAGCAAAAACGTTTGTTTCTTTGCTTGTTCTTGGGAGATAAAGAGCATATTTTCTCTCACACTTTGCATGATGTTGTCGGAGGAGGAGATGGAATTATCTCCTTGGCTTTTGATGATAGAGAGGTACTTCCACCTTGTGAACAATTTTTTTTGTATTGCATCATTATTAAAGATATCTTTGGCAAGGAGCATGTCAAAGAATGGAGCTATGAGTTGGCTAGAGATTATTTCCAGAGGCCAACAACGTTGTCACTAGAGAGCTTGGGGTTATTGATGGATTTTCCCCAGGATCACTTCACACTTTATGCACTTGGAGGACAAAGAGGAGGTGAGATTGATGGATTAGTGGATGGAGACATATATTAAATTGGGATGACCTCACTTGCTATGATCTTCTTGACTTGGATTTCCAAGTATAAGGAGGGTGATCTTTATGCAACATACGGTTCAATGTGCCATACTACTATGGAGGGACCATTCATATGCACAAGCATCATATTTTTCTCAACATATGGTAATAATATTGCTTCTACATCCATATATTATCTAATACAACATTTTTATACTCTTACCATTCATATTCAGTGCATTTCTCCACAAAATGGCAAGTTTTTCATTGGGCTCCATGGAAAAAATTGGGCCAATTTGTATGATGGAGACATCCATCTTTTATATGGCTTTGGGAAAGTGTTTTCTTTCATGTATGATCAGTTGATATACTCGGCCATTTGATATTTATCAGTAGATATCATGACATACATAATTATCCATGTAACACAAAACAACTTGCCATGTGATTTTCTGAAGCAACAGTTTGGAAAATTGCGCTGTCACTATTGGGAAAACTGTTGGTACAATCTTGCATCACATGAAACCTTCAAAATTTTCCTCATTTTATTTCTGATCATGACTTCATTTTCTGATATGGATCTGATTTTTATTGGAAGCATGTTTGGGAGATTGACACATGATTCGGATGTGTCCCTGATGGGAGAGAAGTCCCACATTTTCTGCACTACATGTTCTAATGGGATCATGGGAGGAGATATGGCCACCACAACCACCTATTTTTTTTCCTTTTGGGTGAGCCATGATTTTGATAAGCATCCATTGTACAGCCATGGGCAAGTATTTGATCATGTATTTTTGACACATTCAGCCATTTACTATTCATTGGTAGATGTGATGAATTTTGTATGTTGCTTTCCATACTATGTTCAGAAGTTGCAGTGGATGGAACTGCACTGTGTCCTTTTGAGATATTGTTTGTATCATGTACCATCATGGAAAAAATTCAAAAAAATTCTCATTAGGATGTTCTATGATGATCATGTCCTATTCATCATGGATGAAACATTTTGGGCCAACTTGTTCTTCAATGTTGGAGGAGAACTCTTTGGAGGATTGTTCTTCACTTTGCCATTTGAGGGCAACAATTTTGCAGCCCAAGATTAGCACACACTCTAAAATTATCATAAGTGGAGAGAATTATATCATGGGGTAAGCTATGATGCTTACCAAGTTCAGATTTTCAGCCCACCTTCATATCCAGAGCTTGAGGTGGAATGAGATTTTCAGGAGTTGCCATGTTGGGAGGTTACTCATTTTGTTTGGATGATTGCTTGGGGATGGAGGATCCATTTGGGGAAGATTTTTTCCCAACACTTTTCAGTCTCCATGCCTTGGGAGAAACTTCTCAGTTATATCATTGCAGTTTCTTGAGGAAAAGCAACATTTGGGAGGGGAGGACTGTAATATTCCAAATTTTTCCTTCAATAAATTGGAATATTAATTTTGTCTATTTTCACTTAGGAGTTGAATAATTGGGTGAGAAGGCCCATCCATAATAAAAAAATGGATAAAATACATCTATTATGAAGGGGGATCAGCCTTGGAACTATATTTCACACCCTCATGTGTGAAAGGGGACATTTTGCAAAGAGACTTGGTTAAGTTTGACCAAGTCAAACATCGCAGAGGAATGAGGTGGAAAGCTTCTATGGGACAACACAGAAATAGAGGAGCGAATATTCCTTGAAGGAGGAAACCCTAATAGATTGGGACCCATGGAGAGGGAGCTCTCATGTGTTTAAAAGGAGGGAAAGGTAGCCATTTTTTCACATGCATATGATTATTGATTTCATGTCTACTTAGACATTTCTGCAATCCTGGCTGTTTAGCTGAATTGCTGTGCTGCTTAGCACAAGGATCTCCTGCTTAGGAATCCTTATCCTTTCTTGAGAAGCCTCTTGAATGATTTTTACTTATTTATGTCACATCTAGGCTTGAAGCCAAGCATCCTCCTCCAGGACAGCGTTATTGCTGCAGCAACATAATTCTGTGTTGCAGGGTGTTGCAGTGAGAAGTCACAACACCTATTCCGTTTCTTGTTTTTCAGAGGGAGAGTCTTTATTTCATTTGGAGGATTATTTGGGAAGCTATCAGAGCTTATTTGATATCTTGGCACTTGGCCACATCATTCTATTCCACCTACAACGCAGTTACCCTCTTAGACTGCGTTATTTTCATGGAGCACTTGCAGTGAGGGATTGCAGGTTGATTGGAGGGTGAGATATCAAGTGTAAGGATCATCCTTCAACTTAGGAGATCCATTGGAGGAGGTATACTTCATATTTTTTATCATCTTCAACCATCTCCATGTATTTCTAGTTTTCAGAGTTGTAGTTGCTGCCCAGCAACTCCGACATTTTTGCCATTTTGTGTATTTCAGCCAAGCCTTTGGAGGATTGATGTATTATTGCTTCTAAGGGTTATATATTTTCTCCCCTATTGTATTTGAGCCATATCTTGTCATATATTTTATTTATCATGTAATATGGAGCAATACCTTTTATAAACTGCATCCTCTTAGCCTGGGTTTATGCAGAAATAACAATGTACTTCTATTTTCATGTACATGTCTTGTTGAGGCTTGCATTGCCTTTCTTGAGTAGATGTTTCCTCAAGAACTTGTACTCTTTTTACTTCTATAACAACTTTTTTTGGCTATATATATCTTCTTGCCTCACAGCTATTAAAATAACGCTGTCATTCTAGCTCTTGTGCTTATATTGTTGCAGCCCCTCTCATCGAGCACTTTTTGAGGACATCTCGTAGTGGGAGATATGTTTAACCACTCTAGAAGGATTTATTTGGAGACTCCTCTTGGATTCAACACTTAGACACATTTTTCTAAGGGATCCAGGTCTTGGCTTCAATTCCTGTAGCTTCCATTCCTAGAAAATGCGTTTTACAGTCATGCCTAGCTAGTTGTCTCGGATTTGGAACATTACATGTCCCACATGGAATATGAAAATTAAATGGAATTTTATAGAGTTATTAGAAGTACAAAGGCCATATAGTAATTTTAAAAGACATAATATAAGTTCAAGAGTCATGAGGGAGGTCAAGAGCCACATGGGAGGCAATGACTATCCTCATTTTTTATAAATACACCCCCATAGCTCAAGAGAGGGGGAATTTGGGATTTTCACCTTGGATTCTATAGTTTGGCATTAGAGAGAGGACATTTATTTGGTGGAGAAAGTGGTGACTTAATTTTTCACTATTGGGGCTAGTGTTTCATCATTGTAATTGCATACCTTGAGACTTTCACTTAATAATTGAAGCTCTTTGATCTAATACACTTTCATACATATGTTTAGAATGATGGTAATATTGTTATTTCAGTTTTTTTGGTGTATATCTATGTTAACACATAATAAATAAGACAAATTGTTTCATTTTATTTGGTATTCATCTCATTGAATGTGCCTTGTTAATGTTTTATTCATCGTTTTTAGCTTCTGAACTAATTTGCAGGTTAATAAATTATTCTTTCATACTCTTGTGTGTCTCTTTTAGGATAGTATTGTTACTTTCCATATAGAGGTTCACACTATCTTTTCCCTTCCATGAAAGTACTATATATGCATTGTAATTGTATGCCTGATAGTGTCAACTTAATTTCTTGTTTCAAAGATTATTTTTGATAATATCCTATGTTGAAAATTTCATCCAAGTAAAATTCCTAATGATAGTGGCATATGAGCGTATTTCTATTTTACGCTCCTAATGCAAATGGTGTGAGGTCTAGCTGAGACTTCATATCATGGAGATTGCATTGGTTGATGGATTTATAGCACCATCAACATGATATCATCCTCAATAACAAGCCATAACAAGCATAATAATAAGTCATGCAATGATTTCATAAAGTGGAGGGAAACCCCATCGTAATTCATTCCTTTTATTATACCAAAAATGTAATAATATAATCTATAATGGCATGGTTTCAACCATACTTTACTCCTAGAATAATGCTTACAATAATGCCACATCCCCTCTCAACATTCCCACATGGACCATGAGTTCATTCTACACTACCATGGCCTAAACTCTTTTAAGGAACCACTCAAGAATTTCCTTTATTCTAGTGGTCCGCTCACTTGGTTGAGCAAGCTTCCCCTCATCGCAAACACCTCCTTTAACTCTATGGTTAACCCTTCAGTTGTTTTGACTCACTTAGTTCTTTTTGGTCCTTCATCTGTGTGTGTGTGATGGGGGTAGGTGGAGGGGCACATCACTCCAATCGATACATCATTTCCATCGAGTTGATTGCATGAAACCTTAATTTTCCAACTAGTTCCACTACACCTTTCTTGATCTGAGATTTTTCTAATTACACATGCGTTCTAATCAGGCCAACTATTCATCGCATGCCTAGGTTACCCAATCAGTCAGACACCCTTATTTGGTTGTTTTCCCATCTTGGCCAATTCCCACATCTCGGTCATCTCGTGTGCCACTCCCATGACCATTTCTCCTTATGCCTCATGTGGGACCCCACTTTGTCTCAATATGGTGTATCTACCCCGATGTCCAAAGTGCTTATTTGTGATTGTGTGTTGTGGCGTAGAGGTGGGTGTGCTCAAGAATGCATAGGCGAATTAAAACCTCTTCCACCCTGATTCACTTCCATGCTCAATAATATTGGCTCTCTAATACTGTCCTCAAACTAGTTAACCTCCTTCTCTCATTTCCATTGTGACTCTCATTTCTTGCATACTTCTTTGTCTAGTGCAATATCCCAACACAGTAGATACCCTCACTATCTGTTTCTTCCAACTTAGATGGTACTAAAGGTAAAAATATCCTAATGTTCCAAATCTATATGCTCATGAATCATTGTTGGTACATGTGATGGCTTTGCTCTCTTAGTTTTATCAATGACTAAGTGGCCTATATTCAACTGGCTTATGTGGAATAATGAATTTGTGTAAGACATGTGTGGTGGTAGATCAATATCATAAGAAACTTCTCAATCCTCCTCTTCACTTGATATAGATCCTCAAACATTGTCATAAAATACTTCAAAATCCCTCTCAGTGATAAAAACCACTCCTTTTTCATTCTCATGAAGACCGTATCCCCAACATAAGAATGCGTGTCACATCTATCCTTATCTTCCCATTTATTCATCCTATCTATTTATTTTTTCAGGTTCACCTGAACTATTTCTATATTATCCTTCCAGTCTACCAAGAATTCCAAGGTCATTGGACTCCTACCATAGCATCATAGAATCACTATATGAAGGCCAATAAGCATATTCCCATTCATTAGCTCAAACAGACTGTAACCTATCGTAGAAAGCTTATACCATTTTTAGCTAAATTGGGTTGCATCTAATAGATCTAGCCAATTCCCATGATCATATCTCACACCATGTATCAAGTTGTTCCCAAATAATGATTTAATATATTTAATATGTTTATTTGTATCCAAATGAAATTTTGAACTGACCAAAAAATATTTCCCCAAAAGCGTAAACTAAAAGTTCCAAAAATTCCCTACGAACCTTGTATCTCTACCTAATAAAATATTCAAAGGTAGACCATAATACTTCTCCACATTCTTGAATAATTTCTTCGTCATCTCGTTAGTTCTACAAGGTAAATTTTTCGAAACGAAGATGACATACTTGGTGAAATGATCAACAATTACCATGACTCTATCAAACCCTTGAACCATCGGCACCTATGATTTGAAGTACACTGAGACATTTCTCTGCAATTTGTATGGAATCGATGAAGGTTGCAATAGCCATCCCCATTGTCTAGTGTATGATTTGTCTTTCTAACAAATTATGCAAGTTTGTGTCTACTCCTCCACATCCTACCTCATACACTATCAAAAGTATCACATATATAGTAATTCTAAAGTCTGATACTTATATGGGTGTCCAACCCATGAAGAATCATGAAACTCCTTTAATATTTTTTTTCAAAGTATTTATGACATAGGAACATAGATTTAGTCACCATAAAACATGAGTCCATTATGAATGAAGAGCATCCTAGAATCCCCTTCCTTCACCCGATTGATAATATTTTTTATTGTAGGCCTATATATAAACCTTCATCAATCCTCCTTTTAAAATCATCTATCATCTGAATTTGACAAGCTAGGCTAAGATGCAAAGTAGCTTTTTGCACCATTATTTGTCTTAACCACAAATGGTATTCCAATCAAATAATGTCTCCACACCTGAAGACAATGGATGATGACTTTCATCTCATTCTCATGGATGGGGTACCTCTTCTTCCTATCATGTATATTCTGACTCTTGTAGGATATTGAATGTCCATCGTACATGAGGACACCTCGAATGAAAAAGTTTAAATCATGTGTATGTACCTCAAAAAATTGTTGAAAATATGGCAGCTTAGATACTAGAGTTATCACCATACCATGTTTCAACAAGTTAGTTAGTGGTGATGTAATCTTGGAGTAGCCCTACACAAAATTCCTATGGTATTTCATTATCCCAACGAAGACTCCACCATGAAAATCTTTAGGATGCTCTAAATATTCAGTAGAAAAAAACTTCACTCAGTCCATTCAAATACATCCTTTTTCAATTCCATGACCATGGAATGGTATATTTGTTGAGTGGACATAAACATATACTTGTTAAAGTACAACTAATGTTGTCACAATGCCTAAAAAAAATGCACCAAGTGCTTCTCATCCCCCATACTGTCACTGGCTACTAGAATATTGTTAAGGTATACCACCATGAATGATTCCATAAATGGAAAAATCACACCATTCATCAACATGCAAAATTTTTTAGGGGAATTACACAACCCAAATAAAATCACCAAGAACTCAAAGCTCCCATATTTTGTCACCATAGCTATCTTGTTTTCATCACCTTCTGCAACCTGCACTTGATAATCATTAAAGAAATTTTAAGGTAAAAAATGGGCCTAAAAAAATGTACAACCAAAATCAAATTTCTAAGAACAAATAGAATTGAATATGATTATTTCAACCATGGGGGATGATTGACCATTTTTGGAGTAAAAAGGTAAAATGATAAAATATAGAAAAATGAAAAAACTAATTTTCAACTTGTACTTTCCACTTATCTCCCTACAAGTTTAGTCAAATTTTGAGCGGGAGAACTCATTGATTGTCGAATTTAATTTTTCATCCAAGGAGTACCCAGGTTGGATACTTTAGATTGATCCCACTACATGAAAAAATAGAAATACAGGAAAAGTGTGATTGCAATCACTATTTTTCAAATATTTCTCATGTTTTGTGTAGAGGGATCCATCGAAATTATTCATCATGGGTACTCCTTGGATGCGAAATAAATTTTTTCATCCAACAAGTCGTTCTGCTTGAATTTCGATTAAAATCATCAAAAGATAAGTTGAAAAGGTAGTTTTTATTTTTTCACTGCAAAATTTGATGAGGTAATATAATATTATTTTATTAGTTCCACTACCCATTTTAGATGTAAAAATGTCTCTAATAGACCATGGCTTAATTCAAACTTGAAGGAAAAATTTCCCTTCACCAACTTATTGAAGAAATCTATTGCAAATGGAAGTGGATATTGGTTCTTGTTCAAAGCTCGGTAATCAAGACACTCCCTGAGCAGAGCATGAAGGATGAATGAAGCCTACCTCGAACAAATCATTTAGTTGATGCTTCAACTCCTACAACTTTGGCCCTAACAATTGGTAAGGAGATCATGTAGGAAATTGATTCCTTAGTACAGGATCAATACAGTGCTCAACTATGCACCCATCTGGAAGTAAATTCGAAAACTCTTCCAAAATTTGGTCCACATATGCATATGGAACATCAAAAATATTCGGAGGAATGGGAATCCCCAATCCCTCATCTTCTCCAATATCTATAATAACTTCCATATACATTTCTACATCAGATCTCCATACTTCCCTCTTCATACCTAGTGATGAAATCAACTTCACCTTTGCATCCTTTCATCTTGATGAAGTGTAAAAAGACTAAACCAACACATATACACATATGAATATCTCATCCATCAAAGGTACCATCATCGTTCTATATCCTTAGATAAAATTTTGTCCCAATATCATATCAAATTGATCCATCTTTATCATTGTAAATTTAAGATATACACTCCAATGTTCAATCCAAACTAACGTATCAACAACTATTCCACTCATTTATCTAGCTCTTGAATTCAATACATTTACCTCCACTTCACTACAAGAAACATTCAACCCAACTTCTCTCACTAGTGTTTATGTCAAGACGTTATTCCTAACTGATGTGTCCATATGTTCTTCAAAAACCCTCCCATGAATATCCAAGTGAACAAAGCACAACCTATGCAACCAACCATCCTATCTAACTAGAACAACAATTCTCATAAGAAAATCAAAACTCACAGATATACCTTCGGGTTCACATAATTTCATCATAATGTTGCACTTTCTTGGAGCTTCAAAATCATCTTCCTGGTAACAAGCTCTGATATCATTTGTCACATGCTAAGTAAATCCACTTGAGTCAAGGTTCATCCAGTCCCATAGATGTGTAGCACTAGCAAGGTTCATCACAATTTCTTGACCAACTTATGACTAATTTCTCCTCGAAGATGTCTGTAGCACATATACTTCTATTACATGTGTGAATTATTATGTCTACAAAGCTAACACAAATTTGACATCATAATGATATTGTAACTTCAGTTAATAAATTTCATATGCATAAGAACATCATCATCAAACATAAATAATAATAAGTGCAAGAATAAGTCATGCAAACAATTTGTAAAGGAGAAGGAACCCCATGTTAATTATCTTATTTTATTATAATAAAACTATAATAATACAATATAGAATGACGATGTTTCAACCTTTGCTTACTACCAATAATAGACAACATACAACACTTACAATCATGCCATAGACCTTCTCAATTTTCCCAATTTGACTTGCAATTTGTACAACACTACCAAAGGCTAAACTCATGTAAAGAAACACTCACAAAATTCCTTTGTTCTAGAGGTCAACTTACTCGGTTGAGTGAGATTTACCTCATATTGTGTGCCTCCTCTATCTCTATTGTTCTCCATTGATATGTTATGATTCACATGGTTTCTATTCATTTCTTCCTACATTTGGTTATGTCTCCACTCATTCGAACCATCGTGTTTATATATTTGTGTGTGTTTCATGGGGCAACGAGAGGCACATTATTCCAAAAAATGTGTCAGTTCTGTTGATTTGACCACACAAAACCCTAGATTGTTGACTCATTCCACTTGAGCACTCATTACATTCATCCTCGCATTCCACTCATGTTCTTGTGCCACTAAGCATAACTCTTCATCACATTCTTAGGTCTCCTACTTGGTCATATTCCCTTAGTTGGTCGGTCAACCATCTCGTTTGGTTACCACATATCAATCATCTCATACCCCACACCTCTGGCTTCTCCTTGGTATGTCTTGTGCATGTGACTGCTACCTCTCAATTTAATGCATCGACACCATTGTCAAAGTGCTTGGTTAGGATGCTGTACTATCATGTAGAGGTGGGCATGCTCGACAACACCTAGGGTAATTACACCTACAAGTATCCAACATATACTTAAAGGAACCTACTATGATACAAATATTATATGTAAAATGTTGTCGACATTCCACTAGAGAATTCATCACAACAAATATTTTGAAATTATATTTCTAAATATAAAGTCTAGACTATTAGAGTATATTTATGTTTAAATTCCTAACTTATTATATTTTTGTGAATTTGGTAGGCATGGAAATTATAATTTATTTAGAAAATAGATAATAAAAAATACAAAATCATAAACACATTTGACACAAGATATAACCTAGGAAACCATTTCTCGAGAATACCCACCTCAAAGGGAAGGCTGCTATACTCTTTATTTTCATAGAAAATTGTTGTAAGTAGAAATAAGTAAGGCATGTAGCTCATGGGATACTACAATGAGGAAATCCTCTCTATGTTCTCTCTCCATATCATTCTAGGATTATCTTTTCATCTATGGAATAAGTTCACTCAAAAGGAGTGAAATTCCTTTTCCTCCTAATCACCCTATTATAACACATCTTGATAGCCCAACAGTGGTTAGGTTTGACTCCCTCAACTCTTATCCAGAAATATGGACTCTTTTAGAGTCTTCTTCATGATTATAATCATGTGTCTATCCCATTTTCAATCAATTATGGGGACTGACATGGCATCCTCTCGAATTATGGTGGTGAAAACAGGAAGGTCAACCTCAAAGTGGCATAATGTTTTCATACAGACTCTGATTGAGGTACCTTTTCTTCCATTTGAAATGTACCTATGTTTGTAATATAAATAGAGGTTTAAATACTATAGAAACAATGTTTTACACAGAAAACATTTGGTTTGATGCCTCAAAATGACCTCCAATGATTTCAATCACTAATTTTCCAAATTGGGTCCCACCAATAAAAATGATCCTATGAGTTCCTTCATCCACTATTTCCACTCTAAAAGTATAAAAATGGATGACCAAAAATATAATGATCCAATCCATATTACAACTCACCATTTTGGGAGCCTTTTAGCTGCCAACAACTTTTACTAAATGAGGTGAGAAAATTTTTCCTCTACCTTCTACGAGGTGTAGCAATTAGCTTTGCTTGGAAGTTGTCCTTCAATCCAATCTAAAGAGTTCATGTTGTCCTTGTCTCATAGTTATGGGCCTATTTGACAAAATTATATCTTTTGTCAACTATTCTTGGGCATTTTGTTTGAATTCCTCAATAAAAGGTTGGATGTATTCCTCTTCTTGAACTAACATGGAAGGCTCATAGAGATTTAGATTATCCACATTCACAACTAATTAAATGTGCATGTATGGGGGTATACTAAGTATGTAGGCATTATCTACCATGTTTTCCAGTTCTTGTTCCCCTCCTCAGAAGCATGATTTTTCTCCTTCTTCTTCGATCCAATTGATTTACCCTTCTTCGGGCCTATGTTATCCACATATTGTGCCTATATAGAAGCCTCGTCCATTGATATCAATTTTAAAAAAATTACTTACTTCTTTATAGAAAACCCAAATACTTGAGGAGTTTTTTTGGGAGATACCTAACATTTTTTATCTAGTTGGATATTAGTGGCCACCAACCTATTACACCTAGACCTTTTAATATCCCCAAATTGGGACTGTCAGCAATGCATGTCTGAAAAATGAATTTTTCAGAAATGCATGCTACAAAAATCTAAATCAGCTCTTGGATCCCTTAGATCTGACAATCTAAGTCCTAAATCCAAAAGGCGATCAGAAAAAAATTATTCTCAGTGAGGTAAACAAGTCTCCCACACCTAGTATGGCTTGAAAAATTCCCAAGGGAGGGACTGCAGCAACAAAAAATAATATTGCTCGTAAAATAACGCATTTTAGCTTAACAATAGTAGGAGGCTAATATGGAGGCTCAATAATTTCATTTACATCAGCAAATTAGAATAATATTGAAGCCTGTTAGCGCTCGAAACTACCTTAGGCTGAAATAAGGTAAATCTCAAGGCAACATCAAACCAAGCTCAGCTTCGTAGCTAGCCCTATGAGGACAGGAGAGGGCTCTCTCCAGTCAATCTTGATAAAATGAGCAATAAGGTGTGAGATGACTTCAAATGGGAACTGATTTTAGGCTAGTAAATAAATGTGAAAAGGAAATTTAATGAATAACTGAGTTTTTTGGGCTGTATGGGACAAAGGAACAGCATGAGCAGAGATTTAATCAAAGGCACAGATTATTCCATAAGGCAAGATAGGAGTGAAGTTTAACAATTAAATTTGAAATAATGTGGAATGTAAAGACTGTTGAAGAAAGTTGAAAAGGGCATTAAACAATGAATCCTTTCCAACAGAAGAAAATTACACAAATACTGAACGCTCCTTCAAGGCAGAGCAAATAAATTGGATTCTACCTCTCTTACTGCAAAAGCATCCAGTAAACTGATTATGAATGAAATGTAAAACATTACGAGATTACATATGAAACAGTAGAAGAACATATGCTAAACCTTCACACCACAAGAATCTTACAAATCAGAGCTGCACCATTTAATTATTTCTCTATCAAACAACTGTACAATAAAGCTCTGTATTTCTCCTCCACCAGCTTTCAGAATTCTCTCTCTCTTTACAAATGATTTTTCATACAATAAATAAGCCCCTCTATGAGAAAACAAATTGATCAAAAATAGGGAGCTGTTTAACATCATTAACCAATAAGAGTCAACCATCTATTCTGAAGCAGCGTTCCCCTTAATTTTCTGTGATTGGCTAATTCAGAGACAAAAATAGAGCGCAGATCCCATAAAATCATGATTGAGGACCAAAAATAGGCTTCATTCATATATATTCTGCGTTCTAATTTTGGTGTGCTTTGACTGGGCTTTTACATTTTTTATTTGAATAAAAATTCACTTTTTAACAAAATGCCTTTAAATTCTGCTTTTGATGACAGTAAAAATGAACGATCTCAGCTGGCAATTTTACTAATCCATCAAGAACATAAGGGGCATCAAGCATATCTTGGGAATAGTCTCCCAACATCCAAACCAGTGCAGCTTTAGCCTTGGGTTTTGGGACATTTCTGCTACTAACGTTCCCAACAACTGCAATACAGTCATGACTCCACTGCGGGTACTTCCTTAGAAGGTCTTCCACGACAACCAGAGTTTCTGTAGTGATATAATCCTTTTCCATCTCTAGGAACTGAAGAAAGCGCTCAACAATAGTGTTAACATCATACTGCTGTAATGAAATTTTTCCAACCGCTCGGACATACTCTCTTGCAATGGCCACATCAACGTTTGCAGCATACTCACTGAGCTCTGTCACAATATCATATGTATTACTCTCATTTACCACAATCGTAAGCATCTCAAGCTTCAATTTCTTCACATATGACGGGTAATTGTAGCGACAATAAAAATGCTTATAATCTGATGAAAATAGTATTGGAGCACGTGTCACCAACAGATGTAGATGGCTCAAGACTACGTATGACTGTTCTGGGCTTCCTGAGCTCACCAGAGTGAGCAAAGGAGCCTTGATTCGTTCATATACCTGCTGGTGCACATCAGCCATGGAAATTGTTAAGTGAAGAAACAAATTGATTGTAGCTAACACTACAACACTATTTGCATGCTGTAGCCTATCCCCAAGTAGATTCATAATGTCAAAAATCTCACTGTTTTCAGCAGGGATATACTTGACAACTAACTCCAGTATAAGACATACAGCCCGATCTTTCACTTACACCACACCATCATAATCATTAACTGGAATGGCTACAGCAGCCCCTCCCACATGGTCATTAGCAACCCGTTCTTCAACTGGAATGCCAATACCTGTATTTCCTTCTGTGGTTCGATCAACAGGTGCAACAATGCTTGAATCTGCTACGCTTTTGCAAGGAGTTGAATCTCTTTCACGTCCTAATCGGAGCTCATTTAAAATCTTGATTGTAGACGCAAGATCATTGTCACATGACTCCAACACTGCTTCAAAATGCTTCAGTCTTTAATGAAGTGCATTTAAAATGTATTTCGAATTTATAAAGCAGAGAAGTTATTGGTGTGACTGGAGCAATTTTGAGCCTCTGGCTTTATGCGTCGCGCGCATGCCCAACGCGCCGCGCGCACTCTATGCGTCGCGCGTGTGTAAAATCACACTGGCAACTGATGCCCAGTGCGCCGCGCGCACTCTATGCGTCGCGTGCTCCTTGTATGCGTCGTGCACACTGTCAACACACAGCCACGGTTCTCAAAAACGCAATTTTCACCCTCTCTCCACTTTGAATCAACTTTCATTCAAGTTTTGGATGCACATGAATGTTTTAAACATATGAAAGAGCTTTTAAACTTATGGAGTTTGATTCTTTGACTTAACAAAAACCCATTAATTGAAGATTTCGACACTTTCACAACTAGAAATAAGCTTAGTTTTTTGTGCTTTTGGCTTGAATAATGTTCTCTTGATTGACTTTTTGCAGGGATGGTGGCGTGGGACTTCAGCAAAGGATCAAGAGGGGTTGCATGTGAAACATCCTTAACTGAAAAACTTGAATAATTACGAATTTAATGATTTCTTCTTCAAAAATGGCTTTTGAAGAAGAAATACCCTCAAGCATCCCTAATGATGAAATTTTGAACTGAAAACACATGTGGAAAACCTCCTCATGGCCTGCGGGCGTTATTGAAGCATTTTGAGAACAACTGTCTGCAAACCCTAGACCTATGACTCTTGTTTGACCAACCCAGCAAGACAATGACTGCAAATGACAAGAAATGATAGAGGACTGACAAGACGGAGTCTAACATTAGCTCCAATGGGGATGGCAGTTGCCGCTTCTTGGAGGTGCCAAGAACTGCAGATCTTTGGGAGAGCAAACAGTGCCTCCATCCACTGGGGAATGGAATCATTACTTCGACAAACCACACAAGATTTGACTCATTTATTGATTGAAACTTGACTGAAAAGACTGAAAACTGACTCGACAAATGACTCAACATGACTAAGACCTGAACATAAAACTTAAAACTTGATGGCAGTACATAACCGCCTGTGTTTCTTACAAGACAATATGCCATCAAACTACATCAAAATACCAATGTAACCAGTCAAGCAAATGCCTTCTTGATTGATTCTCCTGATTAGATCTATTGGTCAACAATAAATACTGATAACTGGGCATCAAAAAACATAATTGACCATGATCTCCTTCATCACTGAACACTGCAATAAACACCTTCACTGTTGACTGCAACAAATTTGCCAATGGATCATGAAAAACATGAAGATTTACCTCTTGTTGAAAGAACAAGGTGTCTTTTTCTCCTGCTTCTAATTCTGATCTTCCTTCATCATGTACTTCAGTAAAAATATGTTCTTGGGCTTCAAAACATTCTGAATAAATAGATGGCAACTCTCCTCTTGGAAAAACATTTCAACACATGAAACATATGAAGAAGAATCTGAAAGGCAGTTCTGTTTTTCTGTAGCCTGAATATAATGTAGGTCATCTTCATATGATATCACAACCAGACTATCATGTTCCTTATTACATTCATCAATCATAAGAAAATAAACTTCAGCTGATTCCTGATGCTCAAACATGATATCTCTATCATCTACCATAAATTCATCAAAAGGAACTTCTTTACTTACTTGAACTTTTTCATGAAATGACTGGATTACCTCTTTATGAAGGCTCTGTTCTAATAACATGAGAACATTTGGATCAAAAACTATGTCAGCAAAACTCTCCTTTTCAGGATTCAGTACAAGGTATGCTTGGTCATCACAATCTGAATGTAAATCTGAAAAAGCTGACTAGACATTATCACAATCTGCCATTGAAACATGACTTCCCTGCATGCTGTCCTCTTCGATGGACAGATCTAAAACAAAACATTCTCTTTCATCACTTTCAGCCATATAGACCTCTTCAACCTGCTGATCTATAAAACTACTTACAGGACTGTCATCCTTTTCAGAAGAGGAAGAAGTTCCACCATCACCTTCTTGACCATGTGCACACTGTAGATCTGCGTTAACTTGAGCTGGAACAAGACCGTTCAAGAGTTGATCTATCTCGTCTTCAGATAGAGGAGATAATACCCTTTGTTTTCTTCTGCTCAAACAGTGATTGTCTTCATTGTTTTCAAGTGAAGGAGTATACAGATTTTGCTCATACTGCTGATCCATTTCATGTAATTCCTGTTCACTGTCAAGATGCAAAATTGTTTCATTTTCCACCATTTCATGATCGTCCTTATGCTGCTGAAATGGATTTTCATACAGGGCTTCCATTATCTCATCATCCATGAAATTATCATCTTCATAATATTTCTCAAGGCTTTCAATAAAGGTAGAAGCATGTTTGCAACAGTCATGAACTAAATTTAATGATGGATAAGATGCTTGATATCTTTCAATGAACAGGGCATGAAAATCCTTCAAACAGTAAATACAGGCCAGCGGCAAATTTTCATACCAAGATTGGGCTTCACCTTCCAGAGTGACCAGGAATATCTTCATCAAACAATCTTCAGGAAAATCCACCTTCAACTTGCGAATATGCATGTGAAATCTAACTAGATGTAAAGCAACATCCTTCTTACCATCATCGTTAAACGTAGGCAGATTCCTTGACCAATCTACCTTGGGAATCTTATTCGGAAAACCTGGAATGTGATCTCGGCTCATGGGAGCATATCTTCTTGCAATCCAGTCCATCTTGACAATCTTGAAGCTACTGATCTCCTTGCAGTGAAGTCACCATGAAGCATTGATTTCTAGATTTTTCAGTGAATGAAGTCGCCAGGTGAATGATTTCAGCCTTGCAGTGTCTGACCATTGTTCACCATCAATGATCAGATCTGAACTTTGTTACAGGTACTGGGGCGAAACATTCTACAAATCGAGTGTCACATCAACAGAAAACCATCGTCCCCAGTATGGTCGCCACTATGTTAGCACTCGAAACTACCTTAGGCTGAAATAAGGTAAATCTCAAGGCAACATCAAACCAAGCTCAGCCTCGTAGCTAGCCCTACGAGGACAGGAGAGGGCTCTCTCCAGTCAATCTCGATAAAATGAGAAATTAGGTGTGAGATGACTTCAAATGGGAACTGATTTTAGGCTAGTAAATAAATGTGAAAAGGAAATTTAATGAATAAATGAGTTTTCTGGGCTGTATGGGACCAAGGAACAGCATGAGCAGAGATTTAATCAAAGGCACAGATTATTCCATAAGGAAAGATAGGAGTGAAGTTTAAAAATTAAATTTGAAATAATGTGGAATGTAAAGACTGTTGAAGAAAGTTGAAAAGGGCATTAAACAATGAATCCTTTCCAACAGAAGAAAATTACATAAATACTAAACGCTCCTTCAAGGCAGAGCAAATAAATTGGATTCTACCTCTCTTACTGCAAAAGCATCCAGTAAACTGATTATGAATGAAATGTAAAACATTACGAGATTACATATGAAACAGTAGAAGAACATATGCTAAACCTTCACACCACAAGAATCTTACAAATCAGAGCTGCACCATTTAATTATTTCTCTGTCAAACAACTGTACAGTAAAGCCCTGTATTTCTCCTCCACCAGCTTTCAGAATTCTCTCTCTCTTTACAAATGATTTTTCATACAATAAATAAGCCCCTCTATGAGAAAACAAATTGATCAAAAATAGGGAGTTTTTTAACATCATTAACCAATAAGAGTCAACCATCTATTCTGAAGCAGCGTTCCCCTTAATTTTCTGTGATTGGCTAATTAAGAGACAAAACTGGAGTGCATATCCCATAAAATCATGATTGAGGACCAAAAATAGGCTTCATTCCTATATATTCTGCGTTCTAATTTTGGCGTGCTTTGACTGGGCCTTTACATTTGTTATTTGAATAAAAATTCACTTTTTAACAAAATGCCTTTAAATTCTGCTTTTGATGACAGGAAAAATGAACGATCTCAGCTGGAAATTTTACTAATCCATCAAGAACATAAGGGGCATCAAGCATATCCTGGGAATATTCTCCCAACATCCAAACCAGTGCAGCTTTAGCCTTGGGTTCTGGGACATTTCTGCTACTAACGTTCCCAACAACTGCAATATAGTCATGACTCCACTGCGGGTACTTCCTTAGAAGGTCTTTCACGAGAACCAGAGTTTCTGCAGTGATATAATCCTTTTCCATCTCTAGGAACTGAAGAAAGCGGTCAACAATAGTGTTAACATCATACTGCTGTAATGCAATTTTTCCAACCGCTCGAACAGACTCTCTTGCAATGGCCACATCAACATTTGCAGCATACTCACTGAGCTCTGTCACAATATCATATGTATTACTCTCATTTACCATAGTCGTAAGCATCTCAAGCTTCAATTTCTTCACATATGACGGGTCACTATAGCGACAATAAAAATGCTTATAATCTGATGAAAATAGTATTGGAGCGTGTGTCACCAACAAATGTAGATGGCTCAAGACTGCGTATGACTGTTCTGGGCTTCCTGAACTCACCAGAGTGAACAAAGGAGCCTTGATTCGTTCATATACCTGCTGGTGCACATCAGCCATGGAAATTGTTAAGTGAAGAAACAAATTGATTGTAGCTAACACTACAACACTATTTTCATGTTGTAGCCTATCCCCAAGTAGATTCATAATGTCAAAAATCTCACTGTTTTCAGCAGGGATATACTTGACAACTAACTCTAGTATGAGACATACAGCCCGATCTTTCACTTACACCACACCATCAGAATCATTAACTGGAATGGCTGCAGCAGCACCTCCCACATGGTCATTAGCAACCCGTTCTTCAACTGGAATGCCAATACCTGTATTTCCTTCTGTGGTTCGATCAACATGTGCAAAAATGCTTGAATCTTTTGCGCTTTTGCAAGGAGTTGAATCTCTTTCACGTCCTAATCGGAGCTCATTTAAACTCTTGATTGTAGATGCAAGATCATTGCCACGTGACTCCAACACTGCTTCAAAATGCTTCAGTCTTTAATGAAGTGCATTTAAAATGTATTTCAAATTTATAAAGCAGAGAAATTATTGGTGTGACTGGAGCAATTTCGAGCCTCTAGCTTTATGCGCCGCGCGCATGCCCAACGCACCGTGCGCACTCTATGCGTCGCGTGCGTGTAAAATCACACTGGCAACTGATGCCCAGTGCGCCGCGCGCACTCTATGCGTCGCGCGCTCCTTGTATGCGCCGCGCACACTGTCAACACACAGCCACGGTTCTCAAAAATGCAATTTTCGCCCTCTCTCCACTTTGAATCGACTTTCATTCAAGTTTTGGATGCACATGAATGTTTTAAACATATGAAAGAGCTTTTAAACTTATGGAGTTTGATTCTTTGACTTAACAAAAACCCATTAATTGAAGATCTCGACACTTTCAAAACTTGAAATAAACTCAGCTTTTTGCACTTTTGGCTTGAATAATGTTCTCTTGATTGACTTTTTGCAGGGATGGTGGCGTGGGACTTCAGCAAAGGATCAAGAGGGGCTACATGTGAAACATCCTTAACTGAAAAACTTGAATAATTACGAATTTAATGATTTCTTCTTCAAAACTGGGTTTTGAAGAAGAAATACCCTCAAGCATCCTTAATGATGAAATTTTGAACTGAAAACACATGTGGAAAACCTCTTCATGGCCTGCGGGCGTTATTGAAGCATTTTGAGAACAACTGTCTGCAAACCCTAGACCTATGACTCTTGTTTGACCAACCCAGCAAGACAATGACTGCAAATGACGAGAAATGATAGAGGACTGACAAGACTGAGTCTAACAAAGCCCATGAGTCTTAGAACAGAAAATAGAAGCCTTTACATGAAGAAATCTTCAAGAAAGAGGTGTTACAGCCATAGAAAATGATTGAACAAGCTTGATAGTTTTATTTTATTGGCTGGAACAATAGTATATTACACTTCAGATCTAGAGTAGATCTATGTACAAGATGTTAGATCTATATCAGATCTGTACACTACAAATGCTCCTCTACAAATGCCCCTTGGGGTTTTGAATGAAACATGAAGTACATGGAGTAGATCTGAGATCTTATGTAGCAGATCTATAGAATGATTCATAAATTCTGAAGTAAATACAATAGTATTCAGATCAGATCTGAATATAACATGGAGTAGATATGTAATTAACGAATCAGCAGAGTGAAGGGCAGATTCCCAACACTAGAGATCTCTCTCCCAAAAGGGTGACAAAACTCCCTCCAACTTCTTCTTTGCAAATAACGTAGTATAGGAAGATGGATTGTGTTTTAGGCCTTAAGAACAGTTTTCCCTGATGCCAAGGTATAGATCTGAAGCTCATATGGTCCAGAACACTCTTGCCAACAGGATAGAAGCCTTTCCCACTGAAAAGAGGCACTAGATTGGTCTAGATCTGAATAGATCTTGCCTCCACTTACTGCAGCTTACAAAGACAAAAAAACCCTCAACAGGATATGCATTTTAGTTGGAAGAAGAGCTTGGCCAAATGCTTCATAGTGGACAGTAAATGCAAGACGCCCTCAAGAGCTACTCAAAGAAAGAGGTGGGATTCCCGATCAGGAACACCCAATGCTAAACAACACTATTCTCTGTTAAACATCCAAGAGAATGAGAAATTTCTAAATAGACAAATTCTTCAAAATAATATGTTCAACAACAACCCTTCTCTTGATGTCCTCCTCTTCCTTTTATAAGATAGAAATCTTGCCAAACCCTAAACCATCTCAACGATTTAGCTCTATTCACATGTGTAGCCTCCAACTAAAATTGCGATGTGCATCTAGGAGGTTCATTGCATCTGGACAATGCTATTGATTTGGTTCTGTTGACTCAGTCAAATGTCTCAATCCCTTTCACAAATAAGGTTTTTTTATTAAGGCAACCCAGATTTAGCCTTTTTCACATGGGGCATTGATTTATTTTTTTGTTTTAGGAGTTTTATTGATCCTCCTTTACAATTTTATTAATGCAACAAGAAAATGAAACAAAATTGTATATTCCCATTAGCTTGGGCTAATCGGGAATATTATAGTTCTCCCCTCCAAAATTTTTCTTGTCCTCAAGAAACTGATAAGGTGAGTGTTGCAACTTCTTTCCTCCTCCATTGGTGATACAATCAAATGATAAGCTTTTCCCATAAGCTAAGTGATCACCAATCCATCCATCCATGACGTGTTCCAACAAGGTTCTCATGCGATGCAAATAGCTCATCCCATAAGGAAACAATAAATCACTTGAAACAAACATGGTTTGCCCAATGCCCTCCCTAAAATATAAGACATAAAGTACAAGGAGTGTAGTCATCCTATAGGGCACATGCATGCCTTCCCTCCTTCCTCCATACATCCCCATGAAAAGTATAAGTACATCATCAATATAGGGGATCAAAACAATGTACAAGCCAACAGAAATTTGTGTACATGGAGGTGGGTCATAGTCCCACATGTGGAACCAGTGCAGAGCATCTCCTGCTTGCCTCAAATCAAGATGTGGTAAGTGGTTTTCCAAACACATACTTTTTGCTGATACCATCTCACCATAGCTAAAAGTGTGAGATATATTTTGTGCCTTTGGGAAGCACCCATCATGCTGCAAAATCTCCCTTTTCCTTCCAAGGGAGTGACCAAATTCAGAAATGTTTGTGGCCCATTGTTTGCCATGAGATCTACAAGACATATCACTCCCTCTTGGAGTCATGGCCTGCATAAAAATAGTGAAAGAATACATACAAACATAAAATTAAACATGCTTTACATATGTATGTTCTTCACCAAAAGTTTTGCTTATACAAGTGGAGTGGTGTATGGATCTTTCTCCTCCTCTCGAGGTAGGAAGAGTTGGCTGAAATAACTCTATCATAGAGTCTTGTTGCTGCTCCAACTTGACAAGGGTCATGCATCTTTGAAAATGCTGATATAGTTCTTTTTCAAAGCCCTCCCAATAGTAGCTCCTCAAGATGATGTTGTTGAGCTTCATAGAGTATGTGTGGCTGAAATAGAACTCTTCATAAGCCCTTTGAAGTAACTTCTCCTTGAGCTTGGAAGCTCTAGACAAGAAGATCCTAGCATGATTATAGATGACTCCATCAAGGATTGAATAGATATCATCATGCAACAAGTCATCAAGAATCATGAAAGTATGAAGATCCTTGAAATATTCCACCAGCAGTTGGGATTTCCAACATGGATCTAATGTGCCCAACAATGACAACATTGATAATGTGTCATCTGAAGTGTCTGCCATCTTGTTGTTCTTCTCCTTGACATTTCCGATGTCAAAGGTGTATGTTAGAAAGCCAAGCCTCCCATTTTTCTCCTCCTTGAAATCTCCCATGCCAAAGGTATAAGGTGGAAGGTTTCCATTCCTTCCTTTCTGCCCTCCTTGCACATGCACATGCTCAAAAGGAAATGGAAGTTCTTGGAGGTTAGTCTCCCATGGAAGGCTATCTTCTATCCAAAACCTCCTTGGTTTTTCCAAAGTATGCATGTGTGACCACCATCTCTCATCATGTATGGAAGAGGATCCTCCAAACAAGTTTGTCTTCTTATTCAAGGATGGCCTTCCTTGCTTCATGCTGGTGTCATCCTTCATTCTTGTAGCATCTTTTCTCAGTGCAGTATGAGATGAGAGAATTGATAATGGTTTTAAGGGACAAATAATTTCCCTCTCCTTGTACCTTCCCCATACTCTCAGCATTGTAGCATGGTCTTCTAGTGCTCCCTTCCTCCTTGGATCTATGAAAGGAGCATCAATGCATGAAACATCATTCATCAAATCTGAATCAGGTGGTCTCCCAGGTGGTATACAACAAGATAATGATGTCTCATGGCTCATTCCCATGTGAAAAACCGATGGGAACATGTTATGACTGCTTCTAATGCGCAATTCCATCTTTGATTTTTGTGTGGAAGTCTCATGACAGTGGGGCACCACTCTTGTAGATGTAAGAGTGATTTTCAGTGGAGCAAATTCCCCATCTTCTTTTCCATGCAATGGAGGATCACCTCCCATCATATCAGTGCTATGATCCTTCATCTTCTCTCCTTTACCCACCTTCTGCAAGATCTCATAGTCTAAGGTGCTCCCTTTAGATGTAGTTAACTAATGAACACCCATCATCTCCTTGGTGTCAAGAGTCTTGATCACAAAGGACTAATCTATCATACTGTCTGCCCCCAAAAATTAATGCAATGTTGGAACACATTCCCTCCATTGGTTTGTCTCATTTTTTATCTTCATAGACACATGCTGCTCATCCTCTTCATGTATAAGATCCTTGGGGCCTTCTTGCAAAGATACAAGAGTCCTCTTGGTGAAAGCAATGGCTTCATCTCCATCTCCCAATAAAATTAGATATCCTCATGTTGTCATAGCGCTGGAAGATCTTTCCAACTCTTCTTCTTTATTCTCCTCATCAATGGGGCATGCCTCATCAATAAGAGATCCTTTCTCTTGATCTCTCCTTGAAAAAGGAACACTCATGTCTTCCTCTTGAGAACAATGCTCATGCTGAAATGGGGCCTTTTCCCTTGGAAAATTATATAGTAGATATTTAACCCCTTAAACAATGTTATGAAATGGAGTTATCTTCATGGATCTTTGCATCTCATGCAAAGGTTCTGAACTCTTGGGCTTAGTTTTCTTACCCAAAGAATTTTTAGATGGCTCAAAATCAAATATTTTCACTATCCTCCTAGTGAACTTTGCATAAGAAGATATATTTACATTTTTCAAGGAATAAGACTCAGATAGCCACCAGGAGCCTTACCTTGAAGATGTAGTGTTGCTAATCTCAAGGCTTCTTCTTCTTAAACATGATGCAGCTGGAAATATGTGTCAAGCTTCTTTACTGAGGACTTAGTTGAGTTCTTAGGTGATCCATCAAAAGTGGGTAGAGAGAATCTACCCAAAGTGTGCTTCATGCACCCTCTTCCTCTCTTGTATATGTTGGATCTTATTTCTTCTTTGAGTTGAAAAAACTCTAGGAAGCTTAGATTCTCTTTGAATCTTTTAGACTGATATTCATATTCTTGGAGATAGTCACCAAGAGTCTCCTCTTTTGGTGTCTATCTTTTTTCTTCTTCTCTTGCTAGGAATGTATCCATGCTACGATGTTGCAGATCTGATTGTGTGGATGAATGCTCACACAGAGTATGAAGAACTGGGGCTTCCCTCATGTGAAAATATCTTCAAGGGATCTACATGTATTTATTTTCTCATTCCCCTAATTTCATTTTTAAGCTCTTGCAAATTTTGGAACAGAGTTTTTGAGAACTCTTCCCCTTTCATTCTTCTAGATAAAGGGGTTTTACCCTTTTCTTCTATGTCTTTAGTGTAATCATACTTCTTATGTCTTCTTACTAGATACCTCTTCTCTCTGTCAGCAAGAGGCTCTCCATTTGTGGAATGCATATTGGCTTATTAATAAAGCACAGGCTATGCCAAGATGATGCTCTGATACCACTGTAATATACCCAAATTGGGTCTGTCAGCAATGCATGTTTGAAAAATGCATTTTTCAGAAATGGATGCTACAGAAATATAAATCATCCCTTGGATCCCTTAGATCTGAGAATATAAGTCCTAAATCCAAAAGGATATCAGAAACAAATCATTATAAGTGAGGTAAACAAGTCTCCCACACCTAGTATGGCTTGAAAAATGCCTAAGGGATGGACTATAGCAACACAAAATAATACTGCTCAGAAAATAATGCAGTTTATCTTAACAGTAGTAGGAGGCCAATAATGTAATGTACATCAGAAAATCAGAATTATATTGAAGCCCATGAGTCTTAGAATAGAAAATAGAAGCCTTTACATGAAGAAATCCTCAAGAAAGAGGTGTTGCAACCATAGAAAATGACTAAAAAAGCTTCATAACGTTATTTTATTGGCTGTAACAGTAGTCTATTACACTTCATATCTATAGAAGATCTCTATACAAAAATTTAGATTTATTCAGATCCGTACACTAGAAAGGCTCCTCTACAAATGCCCCTTGGATTTTTGAACAAAACATGAAGTACATGGAGTAGATCTGAGATCTTATGCAGCCAATATGTAGAATGATTCAGAAATTCTGAAGTAAATGTAAGATTATTCAGATCAGATCTGAATATAAAATGTATTAGATCTATAATCCACAGATCACCACAATGAAGGGCAGATTCCCAACACTAGAGATCACTCTCCCAAAAGTGTGACAAAACTCCCTGCAACTTCTTCTTTGCAAATAACACAGTATAGGAAGATGGATTGCACTGTAGGATTTAAGAACAGTTTGGCCTAATTCCAAGGTATAGATCTGAAGCTCCTATGATCCAAAACACTCTTCCCAATTGGATAGAAGCCTTTCCCATTGAAAAGAGGCACCAAAATGGTCTAGATCTAAATAGATCTAGCCTCTGCTTGTTGTAGTTGGAATAAGAGCTTGTCCAAATGCTTGATAGTGGAAAATAAATACAAGACTCCCTCAAGAGAAACTCAAAGAAGGAGGTGGGATTCCTGATCAGGAACACCCAGTGCTAAACAACACTATTCTCTACTAAACAACCAAGAGAATGAGAAATGTCTAAACAGAAAAATTGTTCAAAATAATATGTTCAACAACAACCCTTCTCTTGATGTCCTCCTTTTCCTTTTATAAGATAGAAATCTTTCCAAACCCTAAACCATCTGAATGATTTAGCTCTATTCACATGTGTAGCCTCCAACTAAAACTACGTTTTGCATCTAGGAGGTTCATTGCATCTGGAAAATGCTGTTGATTTTGTCCTGTTGACCTAGTCAAATGTCTCAATCCCTTTCACACATACGGGTGTTTTATTAAGACAACCCAGATTTAGCCTTGTTCACATGGGGCATTGATTTATTTTGATATTTTAGGAGTTTTATTGATCCTCCTTTTCAATTTTATTCATGCAACAAGAAAATGAAACAAAATTGTATATTCCCATTAGCTTGGGCTAATTGGGAATATTATAGACCTCTAGTCAGTTTCATCAGTTTCCTTGTTTACAACATCATTTACTATTTTTAGAATTTTTTCGGGTCCTAAACTTTCAGAGAAGTTTTGAGCACCTAAACAGTGTTCGTTTAGGTCTACAGTAGGCCTATGTCCATGGGATATGTAAAATATTTTAATACTCGGAGAGATATTCCTAGCAAGGTTTTGTATGCAAAAAAAAGAGATAATATGACCAAGTTACAACCCTGGGAAGTTGGGTTCTCAAATAACCCCAACAAGGCCTAGAAACTCTTGGCTTTCCATCTCTTGGGGTTAGGGTTTTAGTTGTTTAGGTTCTTCTCTTATTTTTAAATAATAAAAAGGCCCTTTAGCCTCATTCTAAGACAATTCATAGGCATGTAGTCACCACATCTCTTATAAGAGATAAACTACCATTTTCCGAGTTAGTTTATTTCCATTCTATCTATAAGCATGTTTAAGTTATTTGATATTAATGAAATGAAGTGTTTTTTCTACTCCATATATATATTTATTGGTATTTCTATATTATGTTTCATTCCTTCTTAAGTTCGGATTAGAGGTATCATAGTGGTTTTCTCTTTCTCTTTTTTTATTTTCATGTCCCCGACGAGGTCATGGTATAAGGGCTCGAACTGGTTAAACATGTGCAACGCCATATTCACAAACCTTGATGGCCTCCAATGGAGGAAGAAAATAAATATGAGGGAGAAGGATATCCTTTCAAAATATTTCTAGAATAAGCCCTTTAGTGACAGAGGAACACGATGATGGACAACTTTTCCTAGATCCTTCGGTAGATGCCCACATGCAACATATCTTCATCTAGTAGTCACTCTGGAGGCACCACTCTATTGAAGGTACAAGTAGACTTTGACATTCCCATATTTGAAGGCTAGATAAATGCAAACTTCATAGGTAAATAGTTAAATATGTTGAAAGTGTATTTTTGAGTTCATGATTTTTCCAATAGGGAGAAGATTACTTGTGCGCTCCTCAAAGTCACCTCCCAAGTGAAGGACTAGTGGGAAACCTATTATGAATATAGGGACGAGAGATAACCCTCACTATTTTCAGCTACACCCACTTGAAATTAATTTTGAGATGTCATAGAGGAATAATATTGCCTGGTGAGGAGATATGAGGACAAGTACATACAATGGACCACACTGCAACAGAAAAGGGATCAAGATGTGCATGAACTGATGAATATGTTCCATACCATATGCACAAAGTTGGGTATCAAGGATTCAGAGAAAAATTTGGTGCTCAAGTACCACAATTATTTACAAAAATACATTAAGGAGGAAACAGAGTTCCTCGAAATCTCCTTGCTTGGTGCAACATACTGATATTATGGCAAGATCAAATAGAAATTGAAACAAAAGAAGTAAGATTTGGGATATGCAAATCCAAAGCAAGGGAAAGGTGCCCCTAAACTACAGAATAAAGGTCAAAGCTAAGACGGGGAAATCCAGGACAACCCGTTGAAGTCATAAGAAAATAATAAGACCACAAAGACAAATAAGGACATGCCAAATTGGTGTGAGTTCCATAAGAGCGTCACTCACAACAAAAGTGAGTGTTGGGCCAAGAAGTCACTGGTGGCAAAGCCGAAGTCTTCTGAATCAGATGCATGTTTTGACTTTGACTAAGAAACCGAAAATGGGAGTGACAAAGAGAAGCATATTATTGAAGTGGAGCCTAGTGCCACTGTTTCCACCAATAAGATCTAGAAGGATGAACCCGAAGATCTAGAGGAGGGGGAGATCCTCTTCCATTCCCAGGTGTGGGTGAATGTTTCTCCACTGCAATTCATTGTTGACATTGGGAGCCAAAAGAACCTCATTTCCCTAGAGGGCATGAATTAGTTGGGCCTACCAACCATAACACACCCACAGTCATACACCATCTTGTGCCTTCACCAAGGACAAGATCTCCACATCATCCAACATGATGCACAGAAAAAAACCAAAAATTTACCATATACTTTATTAAATCAAGTTGCACACAAAACTTGGATTTCCAATTGAATTACATGGCTATTTATTTTGGAGGAATAAATATCTCGAAATTCTCAAGAGAAACTTCTTCCTGGATATTTGGAGGAAGTTGAGATTAATCCTCTCAATTTTACGAATCTATCTTAACCACCTAATCTCTAACAAATTATAGAATTATTCATAAAATCTAGAGATTTCTATTTTCTCCTAAATATGTAAATTTAGAACATGAGATGCTCCTGCATCATACTACCATGGAGGAAAATATAGATTCATATGATTTTCTTCTTAATTTCTTCAATACCGGTACCGTATTTTGAAATCTTTGTTGTTCTCATCAAGGTAGTATCTTCAACCGGTTGATTCTTCCATTTAACAAAGTATTGAAAATACTCTTTATTCTTGGTCTTTTTAGCCACTCTTTGATCGATGATTGATCCAATCTACTTTTTTGGTGCCGAAGGTAGTTGTTTCTCCCACTAAACTTTGTCACTAATAGCTGCATTTGTACAATCATTCATTGGTTCCTTAAAGGGGTATATATCTTTGCGTATTTCTATTTCATAAGAATTCAAGGAACATTTCCTCAAAATTTTGCATGGTCTGAATTTTTTCAGTTTTAACTTATTATATTCCCCTTTAGGAAATATTTCTTTTAGAAAATGTGCCATAACCAAGTCTCCAACATCAAAATCCAATTGTATTCTTTTGGAATCTACTCTTCGTTGATACTTGTTGTTGATTTCTTGTAATTTTTTTTTGACTCTTTCCTATATTTCCTCCATAATGGCCACAAAATATTCACCATATGCACTTATGAGTTATTATTTTTCGAAGGTTCCTTAACTCATAAATTCCTCTTGGATGCATCCCATAAAAACATTTAAATGGACTCAATCCAGTGCTTCTGTTGGGTGAATCATTATATGAAAATTTTTCCTGAGCAAGTACCTGATCCCATTTTTTCGGATGTCCACTTGCCAAGCTCCTCAAGATATTTCCAAGGCTTCTATTTACCACATATGTCTGACTATTATTCTAGGGATGATATGCTGAACTAAAACTGATATTGGTTCCTAACTTTCTCCATAGAGTTCTCCAAACATTACGCACAAACCTCATGTTTCTATGAGAAACAATTCTTGTAGGTAATCCATGCAATATAACTATTTACTGGAACAAAAAAATTGCTATGTTAGTTACATAATTTTTATTTTTAAAAGATATAATGTGTGCCATTTTTGAGAATTTGTCAACAACAAATAATATCAAGTCACTTCCTCTTTGTGTTTCGGGCAATTCCTAGTACAAAGTCCATGCTTATAAAATCCCATGGTCGATTTGGTATTGGTAAGGGTTCATATATGTTAGGTCCCTATAATACTAGTGTATCCCCTTATTGTTCTTAGTGTAGCCACCTTATTGTTATTGTTGTACCCTTGTAACCCCCATATTTTTATTATTGTGCCCTTACGTTATTATTGTTAAGCCAACTAGGGTTATATTGTGACCCCATGGACTCCTATATATAGAAAGGAGGTTTTGTCATTTTTATCATCCAAGAATTGTTCATTTATCTAATGTCTTGGAGGTTAGCCCATCGAAGTGGCTGATTTATAAGGCGTTGATCTCTCTATTCTTCTATTTTTGGAGCTTGTTTCATAACATTTAGTATCACAACTTTGGAATCTAGGATTTCGCTGCTCTGAATAGGCCATCGTGGAAATTTTTTTATAAATTTTTTTCTACGACGGTTCAAAAGCTAAAATGTTTATAGAGAGACGCTGAAATCCCGAGGAATGTCGTGTAAAAATTTCAGAACTTGGTTCACAATATTTTCAGAGATATGATTTATGGATGTTATGGTTTTTTCAAGCTCCCGAATTTCAGCTAAACAAGTCATCGTGGTATTTTCACTATACCTGTTTTTCGATGAAGGTTCAAAAGATGAAATTTTTACAGAGCGAAGCCGAAATAATGAGGAACTTGTTGTAAATTTTTTAGATCTTGGTTCGCAATATGGATAGAGATATGATCTATGGAATTTAGGTTTTTTTCAGGCTCCCGAATTTTCATCTCAAAGAGATGACCGTGGGAAAATCTTCATAACTCTCTCTCTCTGAGCATCGGGTTGTAATTATGTAAAAATTGGCCAAAATTAAATGGACTGTAGTTTCCTATGTATCAATTTCAAAGCCAAAGGAGGAAATAGTGACACATGGCATGTCCTACAAGTTAGCTCTACTAAACTAGTCCATAATTATTCCATTGTGGGAGATTGGACATAGCTTTGCCTTGAAAAATCCAAATCAGGTCAGACCTATGGCATTCGAAAGAAGATTCAGAGGGATACTACAAAAACTAATTTTAGATATTGAAGATCCAAAATATCATATATAATTCAGTTTCAATATTGAGCTCCTCAAAAGAAAAAAAAAGGGTGTGTATTTTTTAAACAAGTTTGCATAACATTTGTTTGAAAAATTAGTTTGAAGAGATTTCAAGGGCATATTGAAGCATATATATCAGTATTGAGTTATATAATGCCTCATAAAAATAATTCCACACCCATTAAGCCCTGATAAATCTATACTATGACACATGAAGAGGAAGAATTGCAGTATGAGATATAAAAATTACGGTACCAAGAGCAACAAATTTCGATCTTACAAAGAACAGTAAATGATGACATAGATGGTTTAAAAGAAAAAATGGAGGCTAAGTTGGATAGTTTGAAGGATCAAATGAAATTTAATATGGATGATAAAATATTGGAATATCACATCAAGCATCAACAACAAGTTCTCCAAATCTCAAAGGATAACCTAACTTTGGTGCAGAATCAAATGAAACAAGAAGAAGATCAACACCGTAGAAAAAGAAGTTCTAAAGCAGTCATAGAAACAAGAACTCGAAAAATAACAAATTGATCAATTTCAAAGTATATGAACAAGTGGAAGAACTTACCCGTTGAATATTCCACACGGGACGATGAGAATTTTATACAGAAGCATCCATAAATAATCAATTGTTGAGGGCAACACTTGTTTGAAGGAGAGGGGCATGTTAGGTCCCTATAATACTAGTGTGTCCCCTTATTTTTGTTAGTGTAGCCCCCTTATTTGTATCGTTGTACCCCTGTAACACCCATATTGTTATTATTTTGTCCTTACATTATTATTGTTAGGTCAACTAGGATTATATTGTGACCCCATGGACTCCTATATATAGAAAGGAGGTTTTGTTGTTTTTATCATCCAAGATTTTTTCATTTATGTAATGTATTGGAGGTTGCCCCCTTGAAGTGGTTGATTTATAAGGCGTTGATCTCTCTTTTCTTCTATTTTTGAAGCTGGTTTCATAACATTATAGTCTAGTGTCATAACTTCTTCCTTTTTCATATTGACATATCCTGCATCTTTGAATAGATATTCTTACATATGTTTTCATGCGAGGCCAAAAATAAAATGTGTGTAACTATGCTAGAGTTTGACCTTGCCCAAAATGAATTTCTAAACATCCACTATGTTTTTATTTCAACAAAGTTTCCCTCATCGAACATATTGGAATGCATAGATAGCTTCCTTTGAACATAAGTCCCTCCCGTATCATGTAATATAACCATGGATTTCTATTTGTACTTACAGGATTTTCACAAGTTGCATAAGTTTATTTGAAATATGGATCATATTTATAGATATCTTTCAACCCATCAAATCCTAATACATTTACTTCAAATTCTAGAAAAATTAAATTGAACCTGCTTAATGCATCTGCTATTTTATTTGACGGCCCACATTTATGCTTGATGACAAATGTAAAATTTTGTAAGAATTCAATCCATTTAACATGTCATTGACTCAATTTTGTTTGATTGTTGATATATTGTAAAGCATGATTATTTTCATAGAGGATGAACTCTTTTGGCATAAGATAATGTCTCCATTTATTTAAAGTTTGTATGATGGCATAAAATTATTTATCATAAGAAGATTATTTCTTCTTGGCTTCATTGATTTTTTCACTGTAGTAGGCAACATATTTTCTTTCTTGACATAGAGAAACTCCTATTGTAGTTCCACTAGCATCAATTTCAACATGGAATAACTCATTGAAGTCTATAAATGCTAAAATAGGTTGTTCGCTAATCTTTTTCTATAATAATTTGAAACTTTTATTACCTTCTTCTATCCAATGGAATGGTTGATTTTTCTCTTTAATAGTTTCTACAATTGGAGCACAGATACCACTAGATTTTTTGACAAATGTCCTATAAAAACTTGCTAATCCACGAAAAATTCTTACCTATAAAATGATTCCTAGGGTTGGCTAATTGATTATGGCATTCAATTTCTCGTGATCCATCTTTAATTCTTCCCTTGAAATCACAAAACCCAAGTACACTAATTATGTCTTCATGAAACTGAACTTGTTTAAATTGATTAGCAATTTATCTAGTTGTAAATTCTTCAAAACCATCTTAATATGTCTTAGGTGCTATTATTTTGATTGAATGTAAATTAAGATATCATCAAGATAAACTATAACATATTTTCCAATGAATTATTTTAAGACCCTATTCATTAACCTCATAAAGGTACTGGGAGTATTGGTAAGTCCGAGGAGCATTACCAACCATTCATATAAGCCATTATTAGGTTTGAATGTTGTTTTCCAATAATCACCTTCTCTGATTCTAATATAATGATATCCACTTTTTAAATCTATTTTAGAAAAATATGCAGCACTAGTTAGACAATATATATGATCATTAATATGAGGTAATAGAAACTTGTACCTGATTGTGATTTTGTTTATTGCTCAAGAATATATGCACATTATCCATCCACCACGATTCTTTGGAGTTAACACAACTGGAACAACGCATAGACTTAAGTTTTCTCAGATGATACCCTTATCCAACAATTCATGTACTTGATTTTTAATCTCTTCATTCTCCTTTGGAGGCATTCTATAAGTTGCTTTGTTTGGAATTTTGGCACCTGGAATGAGATCAATATGATGGTTGATACTTATAATGCGAGGAAACTCATCATGCAATTCATCCACTACAATATCAATAAATTCATTCAAAATATTTTTAACTTATTCTAGAAGATCAGGGTAAACCCACAAAGTTGGGTTACCCTTTTGTGAGAATCGGGAGCGGAAAAATATTTTTCTCAACAATTTAGCCGAAATTTTATAAAAGTTTGGCCGAACTGTTATAGAGTTGGCCAAACTTTCGAAATTAGTTCGACTGGACTCATTCTGATGTTTACATTGACAGCGTACTCACGTCGTGGGAAAACATATTTTTGGTCGGAGATGGGAAAACTGGCAACATAAGTTCGGCTGAACTATTAGTTTGGCTGAACTCTTAAAATATTCTAGCTAAACTTCAGTTTATAAATACACCAGCGCGGACCTATTAACGGGTTTTAGGCTTCTTAGCGTCTGCGTATGCTGTGTCTGTGTTTGGTCTGTGTCTATTGTGTTTGTGTTTTGGGCATGCGACTGCGTCTGGTTCTCTGCAGGGTCTTGGTAGAGTCTTGTTGTTCCGCCTCGACTTGGAATTTCGAATTTCTAGGTTGGCACTACCTTCTTTCAATATATAAATTTTTTTGTTTGCTGTAAATTCTATAAACATATAAGTAGATGTCTTGATATGATTGCATTTTGTGTGGCCATGTTCCAGTCCAATAATTATTTTGTGTGGTCGTGTTCTTGCTGTGGCAACTACAACTTTCAATTAGTTATTTTTAGTGATTTATAATTAATTTTAGGTGTTTTAGTTAATTTCAATTAATTTAGTTTTAATTCAGTGAAGCTCAGTTATCTACTATTGCATGTCTACCACCTTATGTCAAGATATAAATTGATGTCTTTTCTGTAAATTATATAAAAATATAAGTAGAGGTCTTGATATGACTGCATTTTGTGTGGCCGTGTTCCAGTCCAATAATTATTTTGTGTGGCCATGTTCTTGCTGTGGCGAATGCAACTTTCAATTAGTTATTTTTAGTGATTTGTAATTATGGTTCAGTGTTTTAGTTAATTTCATTTAATTTAGTTTTAATTAAATGAAGCTCAGTTATCTACTATTGCATGTCTACCACCTTATTTCAAGATATAAATTGTTGTCTTTGCTATAAATTCTATAAACATATAAGTAGAGTTCTTGATACAACTACATTTGGTGTGTCCATGTTCGAGTCCAATAATTATTTATCAGTAATGGTAACAATTTGTCACATTTGTACTAATTCATCGATAAATTTGCTAACCATGTTTGAAAGAATTGAGCATTACAATCCATTTCTCAACTTAATTGATCCATGTTCGACATTCAATGCTTTACTTGCCATGTTCAAAGTGTCATTTGGTTGCTTATAATTCACGTTGATAATTGAACAAAATTATTCTCGTGAACAAAATTTTAACAGACTTATGATTTGAAAGAATTATAATTAGAATGAAAAATACTCACCCAAAAAGGACGGACCGGATGATGTTTAACAAGTTGTCAGGTTCAAAGGTTAGACATGTTAAAATATTACCCAGAACACTGGGAAAGCAGGACCTTTCTTCTACACTTGTTGCAGAAAATCTTGATTGACAGAAAGTTTTTGTTGCAGAAAGTCTTGATTGCACTTGTTCTCCCGGTGCATAGTGCCACCATGTATGTTCCAGTCCTCTGAATCCATTAATGATTTGTTGTGGAATGTTTCTCCTCGATTGAGTAGGATCTTCAAAAATTTTCTTTGTAGCCCAGTTGGCTAACAAATTTATAGCATTCTCTAATTCTACCTTCGGTTTCCAGTTAGGCATGAACATAGGATTTGCAGGCATTTGTTGAATGGATTTTTTTAACATTGAAACTCCTGTATTTTCTGCAGACATTGGTAGTCTTGATGTACTCCCTTCGGTTAACATCAATGTATCGGTATCTAGTTCTACTTTGGGGAAAACCAAAAACTGTTTGTATTTGTGTTGTTGGAAAGCAGGACCTTTCTTCTGCACTTGTTGCAAAAAGTCTTGACTGACAGAAATGACCTCGTCCATTTCTTCTTCTTCTTGGGCTAAACTAGCCAAAAAATCCCATGTAGGTAGTTCTTTTTGAGCTACGCTAAAACTGTATGTCCTTTTGAGACGGGATTTAGGATCATCTATAAATAGGGCAGATGATTGAGGTTTATCCATTATGGCTGAATAATTTGGTTTTGGTTTTGCAACATGCTTTTTCAGTATAACATTTTGCATGGATAAGTCTGTTTCAATGGCATCTAACATTCTGTTCAGCTTTTCCATGGCCTAAGTTAGATCATCAACTTCATGTCCTAGCAACTCAGAATGTGCTAAGATTTTTTCACATATCTTTCTCTCGAGACAGACTGTTTCTTTGACAGATTGACAAAAGGCCCTTTGGAGCATAGCTCAAAATTCACATTTATCTATGAAAAAAATACTTATAGATCATTGGAACTCTATGTTGTTAATATTGGACAGATTTTGGCAAGCTTAAGGCGTTTTATCTAGCATGTACCTATTTCTTGTGGTTTCCAATTATAGATTTCTAATAAAAGGATAGATTGTAATGATCAAATAATTCATATACAGCCAATAAATAGCTCATAATCTGTGATAATAAGATGTTTAGATGCTTTTCTAACTCAAAATAAAATAAAATTAGGATAATATCAGCTTAAATTTATAGGAAATATTTTGTATAGGCTTAAATTGATAGACAAATAATTCAAAGTTTCCACAAGAGGATCCATGTAATTGAATAAACAAAGGTTGACTACACAACCTCCAACAAAACCCAGCTTGCGTGATCAACAAAAAAATGATAAACACTTATAGGTCAAATGAGTAGGACTCAATAGTTGTAAATGAATCCATAACTCAATGGCCTAATGATGGATGTGTCCCACGGCCATACTAAGTTTCAATAATGGACTACCTTAAACTATTTTCATTTTCGGCCTTCCTCGCTTAAGTTTTATCTATTTCAAAATGAAATGATTGACTTCAAATAAAACAACCTTCAGAAATGATTTGAAATGTCTAGCCCTTCGAGAATACCATGTAAAATGAACAAACAACTCCACATCTTGAAAACCATGCCATTCAAAAAATCCATTCTTTCAGTACCTTGAAATATACTGGGAAAGGAAGATAATAGCATTTCAGGTAGGGAATATAAAGATGTCATAACAGAACTCTGATATATAAGCACAGTCTTCAATTCCATTGTTTTGTAGGTAAATTACTATCTTCACATTAAAGCATTTTATAAGGTTACTCTAAAGCTAAAGGCTTTCTCCCATTAATTAAAGGAAAACTTTAAGGCCTAAAAAATGATCCTAAACTGGCTGAACTTCCATAGGATTTTAGTCTATCTGTTGAGTGTTAACTTCTATAAGGTTCTATAGGCTAAGTCTGTAAAGGGACAGGTAGTGTTAATTTCTACAAGTTCTATAGGTAGAGTCTGTAAAGGGCCAGGTAGCCTCTGGATCTCATCTTTTATGAAAGGTGACATATCCATTAAATTCCACTACAGTCAATCTCTAGAATAGATCTAAATAGAATTTTTTCATGTTAATATCCATAAACCACAACCACTTTAAGGAAAATCATGTACATGTTTCATTTCTCCCATACATGTGTCATTTCTCCCACAAATTTTTAAGGCAAACTTTAAAGCATGTGTCATTGGCATTCTCCCATTAACTTTAAAGCACATGTGTCATTTGTCAAGGCTTTCTCCCATTAATTCAAAGCAATCTTTAAGGCCTAAAAACTGAAAGTAGTTGAACTTCCATAGGATAGGACCCCCTAAACTCAAATGGAGTAAAATGTAAAATGGTAAAAGTGGAGTGTTTTATGATTTAATGGATCTTAATAATATAGATTGACATGGTTGTATTGAACTTCCATAAGATATAGGATCCCCCAAACTCAAGGTGAGTAAAATGTAAGATGTTAAAAGTGGAGTGTTTTATGATGTAATGGATCTTAATAATCTAGATTGACATGGTTGTATTTTATTAATGTACCTAAATTTACACCTTCCATGTTACTTTATTCTTTTAAAATGTTAAAAGTGGAGTGTTTTAGGATATAGTGGATATAAATAATCTATATTGTGTTAAATATGATGTAATGGATCTTAATAATCTAGATTGACATGGCTGTATTCTATTAATGTACCAAAATTTACACCCTCCATGTTGCTTTATTCTTTTAAAATGTTAAAAGTGAGTGTTTTATGATGTAACGGATATAAATAATCTAGATTGACATAGCTACATTGATATCATGATAGTATAGGTTGATGTTGAAGTTGTAAAATTCTTTTACATATCAATTATTATAAATTATTAAACAATTTGATAAGTGCTAAATCATACTTCTTATTAAGGACATAACTAATTTGTCATAGCAGAACTCTAATACATAAGCACAGTCTTCAATTCCGTTGTTTTGTAGGTAAAGTACTATCTTGACATTAACGAATTTTATAAGGTTACTCTAAAACTAAACGATTTCTCCCATTAATTAAAGGAAAACTTTAAAGCCTAAAAACTGAACCTAAAGTGGTTGAACTTCCATAGGATTTTAGTCTGTTTGTTGAGTGTTATGTTTTACAAGGTTCTATAGACAGAGTCTGTAAAGGGCTAGGTAGCCTTTGGATCTCATCTTTTCTGAAAAGTGACATCTCCTGTAAATTCCCATATAGTCAAACTCTGCAACAGATCTAAATAGAAGCTCTTAATTTTAATATGCATAAACCAAAACCACTTTAAGGCAAACTGTGTACATGTGTCATTTCTGCCATGCCTGTGTCATTTCTCCCATAAATTGTTAGGCAAAGTTTTTAAAGCATGTGTCATGTTGGATTTCTCCCATTAACTTTAAAGCATGTTTTTAGTAAGTGCATAAAATAATTTTGCAAACCATGTAAATGTCATTTCTCCCACAAACTAAAGGCTTTCTCTCATTAATTCAATGCAAACTTTAAGGCCTAAAAATTGAACCTAAAGTCGTTGAAATCTCATAGGATTTTGAACTTCCATAAGATTTTAGTCTTTCTGTCGAGTGTTAACTTCTACAAGTTCTAAAGGTAGAGTCTGTAAAGGGACAAGTAGCCTCTGGATCTCATATTTTCTCAAAGGTGACATATCTAGTAAATGCCCTTACAGTCAATTTCTGGAACAGAAATAGAAGTTCTTCATTTTAATATCCATAAACCACTACCACTCTAAGGCTAACCTTGTACATGTGTCATTTCTCCCTTCTCCCATAAAATTTTAGGAAAACTTTAAGGCATGTGTCATTTCTATTTCATTTCTCCCATAAACTCATAAAGGTGTGACTTTTCACATAACTTCATCAACCACCACAACTAGTTGTTTTAGTAAGAGCATAAAATAATTTTGCAAACCATGTAAATGTCATTTCTCCCACAAACTAAAGGCTTTCTCCCATTAATTAAAGGAAAAATTTAAGGCCTAAAAACTGAACCTAAAGTGGTTGAACTCTCATAGGATACTATCCCCCAAATTCAAGGCTTTCCCCCATTAATTCAAGGTAAAATTTAAGGCCTAAAAACTAAAACTAAAGTGGCTGAACTTCCATAGGATTTTCGTTTGTTAGATGAATCTTAACTTATACAAGTTCTAAAGCAGTCTATAAACGGCTAGGTAGCCTTTGGATCTCATCCTTTCTTAAGGCATGTAAAGGGCCAGGTAGCCTCTGGATCTCATCATTTCTTAAGGCATGTCATTTCCATATGTGATTTCTATCATAAATTTTAAGGCAAACTTTCATGAAATCCATGCATGAGCCATGTATATGTGTCATAAATCTCCCTTAAACTCTAGGCAATGCAATATTTAACGCATATAATTTCTAGATGTGAATTCTACCATAAAATTTAAGTCAAAATTTAAGATAAACCATGCACATGTCATTTATCTCATGCACATGTGTCATTTATCCCATGCATTGGCAATAAATGTCAATTTAATATATTTTTATTGAATTTGTTTTTTTTCAAGGATAAAAAAACCCACTAAAGATGGTTGAAAAATTGAAATTATGCGTAGATGTTTCTTGCTATCCCAATCGAGAGAAAACAATGATTACATATGTGCTTTCCAATATTGCAACTAACAAAGTCTTACAAAGGAAAATGAATATACTGGGAAGAAAAAAAAACAATGAGGCATATTATATCGCATTGATAGAAGGCTTGGGAACAACTATGGAGTATGGATCAAATGGAATTGTAGTTTTCACCAATTTTGAACTTGTGTGTAACCAAATGAAAGGCGTGTACCAAGTTAAGAAGGAGAGGATAAAAGAACTGCATTGAATAGCAAACAACATTGTTAGCCAATTTCAATTTTTTAGTATAAGACATTGTACAAATGTGAATAAGATGTATGTTCATCTATTGCGTGGGGCAATGCCAGTTCAGGATTCATCTATCAAAGATGAATTAATATATGAATTAGAATTATATAGGGAAATTCCAATGCAAGATTCATCTCTCAAAGATGAATTAGTTTTGAGACGCGCTTCTTCAAAAATTCAAGATTCATCTCTCAAAGATGAATTAGTGTTGAGACGCTCTTCTTCAAAATTTATTGATGGACATTGTAACATATCTTGGATATGTGTGTGTTTTGTACTTATACATGCGTATTTTTTAATGACCATGTTTTTTTTTTAATTATATACCAAATGTGGTCCCACTACACCATGTAATGCGCAACTTGGTGAACTTCACATTTGCAACAAGTGGTGAACTTCACATTTTTATAAAATTAAAATGTGAGGACTTCAACAATTTTTTGTTTAAAAGGAGTTTCATGCATCTTTTTTAATCACCATGTGTTTTTTTCAATTTTATACCAAGTGTGCTCCCACCATGTAAAGTGAAATTTGGTGAGCTTAACATTTTTATAATATTTTTTCTTAAATTGAGTTTCACACATCAATTAGTGCTTTGAAAGTTGTGTTTTACATAATTTGTGTACACTAAATTACATTAATTTTCTGAAATTTATTTTGAATTGATTTTAAATAGTAATTTAAAAAAATAATTGTAAATGTCCACTATAGATATATATATCATGGAGGATGAACAACGAAGATCAATAGAATCCCATATCTCTACGAGAGAGGGGGATCAGGGATCGAGGGATGTTCATGGTATTTAAATATAATCTTAAATCTCCATACATATACATACATGTGTGTACATATGGAATTTATTTTTTTATCAATTTTTTGAGTTAAATTAGTTGTTAATAAGTTTCATATTTTATTTTTTAGGAGCTAAGAAGAGAAGGGTGTCTACTCCATCAATGGAGCATGCCCACGGTTCACGTAATCATGGTATTGTTCACGCAATTTAATCAATGAATATGTACATATATTTATATTTATGAATTTATTTTTGAATTGATTATAAATTCATATTTTTTTATGAAGCTTCTCTCTCGTCTCATGAGGTTGGTGGTGGTTCACATTTCTTTAGAGGGCCATCAATAAGTCGTGGCGTATTGCGTGAAGGTGGTGATAAATATTCCCCCAGAGTCCACTGAACAGATGGTCGTGCTGGTTCTCAACCAATCGGTGGTTGTGTTGGTTCTTAGCAGGGTTGTTCTGGTTCTCAATAGTCTCAGGGTGGGCAAGATGCTAGCCAAGCACATCGAAGTGGCCATCAATTTGAATATTATTTTCATTCAATTTGTACAAATATGTTTACATGTGTTTTTTTAATATACAAAATTGTATATATTGATGCAGAGGTTGAAAATGTTGCTCCAAATTTTGCTCAAAAAATATGTAGGGCATAACGCGTCATTCAAGAAGAACATTGTCCACGAACCACGACTTATCCGTCTGACATTTCCGATATACCTTGGGAAAAAACATGCAACAATGCACCTTAGAAAGGTGTCAACATCTCCATGCAAAATTGAAGAGACATCTCATGGCTTTGACTCTACCTGCTAATAGTCGACAAAGATTGGAAATAGTTACACACTCTTTAGGTGAACTAGTAGATGTGTATTGAAAGCTTGGGCCAACCACTGATACTTTTGTAGAAGTGATGAGAAAAATAAAGGAAATAGTGATAGGTCTCGATAAATGGGAGGTTTTTAAACAAAGAGTTACAACAGAAATGGCCAAGTCTATGTTTAATTTCAAAGACGGGTCGAAAAGAAAGATGTTGAAGGTGCAATATTTCAAGCACCCTTATATAGCTCACTATTTGTATGATAGACACCTTGCGGCCTATGGAAGACTCCCATGGAACGATGAGGTTCCGCTTTATTTTGAAAATTTATTTTATGCAGAATTCTTTTTTCAAATGAAACCGAATTACAATGACCTTCCCTCTGAATATTTTGGTCCTGAGAAAGGTCGATTGTGTGACCATAGGTGCAATAGGCGTGATGTTGAGTTGCCTCGCCCTGAGCCACCATTAGCTATTCAACCTTTTCGTGTCGAAAATTTGCGGTCAGAGATGGATGCCACTTCTCAAATTAGTCGAGAAGCAAGGGATGCCATCATTGACAATGTTCAAAGTGGATTGGGTGGAGTCGATGCTTGTGTGAATCGACAAAGAGCACGTGAGAATGCACGTGCTAATTTTTTGTATTATATAGATGAAGAGATTGACAGCATGAGTGTTGAAGATCTCAAAACATATGCAAAGAATTGTTGCAATGGTTGGCAGGATCTAATTGTTCATGAGGAAGAGGGCATGGGAACAGGATGTGTTAATGGTTAGGGTTCAATTATTTTAACACATGTACAATTTATAATAAATACATATATACATATAAAAAAAATGTATCATTATATGTTAACACCATTTGTAGTTTTCACGCTTGATGAATAAAAGAAAATGTTAATATCACGTTCAGAGCCTCCGGTTCAAACAATCGAGATGGGTCTCACCATCAATAATACAATCAAGATGGTTCTCACCATCAAGATATGTTGGGAAATGTTTCTTTTTTTTAAGTGAACATGATGATGTACAATTATTTTTTATCTATTATTATATATATAGAAACATGATGATATATTTTTAAAATAAATAATTGTGCACACATTTACACGACATATATATAACAAAAAATTTTAACATATTCTGATTCCGTCCGATGTTTTTGGGATGGCGGTACCTTCTTCTTCCTTGGGAGATGTACCTTCTTCTTCCTTAAGATATGTGCCAAATCCACCATCACAAGTACGAACGATTTTTCACTTTTAAAATTTATGTTTTTAAGTTATATATTCCACCTCAAAAAGTTCCATTAAAAAATGAGATATATCTAGATCTTGATTTATTTTAAGCTTTTTGAATTTTAGGTTTTTGGAGATTTTCTTTCCAAACCACTCTTAGGAGATGTGCCAAATCCACCAACACAAGTATTCAATTTTTCACTTAAATATGTATATGTTTTTAAGTTATAAGTTAGAAATTGAAGTTTAAAAGTTTTATTATAAATAAAGATCTAGAGATTTTGAGTTATTTTAAATTTTTTGAATTTTAGGTTTTTGGAGATTTTCTTTTGGAGCGTCTCTTAAGAGATGTGCCAAATCCACCAGCAGAAGTATTCAATTTTTCACTTAATATATGTTTTTAAGTTATAATTTATAAATTGAAGTTTAAAATTTTTATTATAAATTGAGATCTTGATCTTGAGTTATTTTATGCTTTTAAGTTTTTTGAATTTTAGGTTCCTATAGAGGATTTATTTTCTCCATGGACTCTAGCGATGGAGATAGGAACATCCACACCATTTCAACCATTTGAACAAGTTGTCTAAATTTTTTTTAATATTATTGAAAATAACTTTATATATGCATTTTCATTTGAAAATTTTTAATATATATATATAACTGTACATGTATATTGTACAGTCTACTGTTGAAGATGTTCCTGTGGGGGAATTTTTAGTGGACGAGCAACAAATGGAGAGGGAACCTCATGAGATAGTGCATGATTTTTTTTTCATTTTTTTTTTTACATGAAGTTCTATATATTCTCACTCAATTTTAAAACATTAAATTTTAATGTTTGTACACATTGTGTACAGGTTCCCCATGCTTTGCAGGATAGCTCGAGGATCGTGACTTTGTTGGGAGAGACACTACATCCATTTGTATTTGATGGATGATGCACATGCACTATTTGACGGATTACACACATGAACACGTGCAACATTTTATTTTCAATATATTTAGTCTTAAGTTTAATCTTTTATATATAGTCTTATCTAGATGCAGTCATATATAACTTGATACTTGATACTTGATACTTGTGAGATCTACAAATTTTGGACATCTTTTATGTGAACTACATTTGGTACATGTCAATGTGATATATAATGTTTTTAAAACTTAATTTTTGGATGGTTCAACTACATTTTGCATGTGAAGTAATGTTACAGTGTTATATAATCTGTTTTGTTTTTAAAGTGTTATGGTTGAACTACATTTGGCATGTCAAGTAATGTTACTTGATACTTGATACTTGTGATCTATAATATTTTGTTTTTAAAACTCAATTTTTGGATGGTTGAGCTACATTTGGCATGTTAAGTAATGTTGTGTTATAATTTGTTTTGTTTTTAAAACTTAAGTTTTGGATGGTTGAACTACATTTGGCATGTGAAGTAATGTTGTGATCTATATTAATGATTTATTTTTAAAACTTACGTTTTGGTTGGTTGAACTACATTTCGCATCTGATATAATGTTTTGTTTTTATTGGATAGTTGAACTACAATTGGCATGTGAAGTAATGTTGTGATATAATATTTTTGTTTTTAAAACTCAAGTTTTGGATGGTTGAACTACATTTGGAATGTGAAGTAATGTTGTGTTATAATTTGTTTTGTTTTTAAAACATAAGTTTTGGATGGTTGAACTACATTTGGCATGTGAAGTAATGTTGTGATCTATAATGTTTTGTTAAATTAAAAATTAAGTTTTGGATGGTTGATCTATATTTGGCATGTGATATAATGTTTTGTTTTTATTGGATAGTTGAATTACAATTGTCATGGAATGTGAAGTAATGTTGTGACATAATGTTTTTGTTTTTAAAACACAATTTTTGGATGGTTGAACTAAATTTTGCATGTCATTATGATATTATGTTTTTTTTTTTAAATTCAAGTTGTCATTTTCCAAACAAAAAAAAAAATTCACATGAATATATGTACATGTAGAAATGATTTTACATATGTCTGAATATATAAATAAAACCATTAAAATAGTAATATGTATATATATATATATATATATATATATATATATATATATATATATATATATATATATATATATATATATATATATATAATCATAAGGTTCTAGGTCTTGTTAAATGTGTCAAACAATCATAAAATTTTAAAAATGCATTCTAGAACATATATATATCCAACACGTGCAACATTTTTCATCAATGCACATAGAAAAGCTACTCTCAGTTAATTTCATTCTAGAACACACACACACACACATATATATCCAATACTTCTATAACATATATATCCAGTACTTGCAACATTTTTCATCAATGCATGTATAGAAAAGCTAGTTTCAGTCGATACTAGTGTGCATGTACCAAAACAATGTACATGTGCAAACACTTGCACAAATAACATAACAGGGCAACTCAATTTTTAGTTGAGCTCTGGAAGTTCTAAAACATGAATCCAAAGAGAAGAAATTTTTGGGCAGTTCAATCAAAAAAATTCCAATGGAATGACATCTTCAATGATCCGTTCATGATCGGATTTTGACATTTTTCATTTCTTAATTTTTGGTTTTTTCTTTGATTGAACGTCTATAAATTTTATACGTGATACACACACAAAGTGACTATATTTACAACTTATGACATCAGGTTCATAGTCTTCAAAGCAAACAAAATCCACACTTTGATTAGTTTCTCTGAAAAAATAACTTTTCAGTATAATAGATCCTCTGTCATATGGAAACTCGTGATCATTATAGTTTTCTAACAATTTCATATTTTGTTCAGTGAAATGCATCAAATAATACTTCACATTTTCATCAGGCTGCTAGCATCTGTTACACATCATTTTGTCACCGTCCCTGCAATCCCTCGTCTCGTATATTGGAGGACTATTCCCATGACTTGTGAGCAATAAAATGTCATGAAAACACCTTCATGGCATCCTCTCAGCACAAGGAAAACATTCCCCCGAAGAACATTTCCCTCCGAAACCCTAAAAATAGAGTGGTTTTAGCCTCCTCGGCGTTAGCCTAGCCGCCTCATCCCTCGCGCCAATGTGGGAAATCCAAACTAGAGGGCGCGCCAACTGGCACTCTGTCCCTGTGTTTCACTCGCACCAAGCTTATTAAGGGATGTTTTTTAAAAATAAATGGCGGAAGTTTGATTCTAACGAACTCCAGAATGAATCGTTAAAAGGAGTTGAGTGGTTTGGCTCCGGATCTCCATGCATAGGAAGTGATTTTCCACCTATCATGGAACCTTCCTAAGAGATAGGGCCTATCCCATGATTATATGGATCCCAACTTCCTTTCCTCCATCTATAAAAGCTTGCCCTCTCCATTAGCAAGCTAGCTGAACTTGGAGGAAGGAAACTATAGCTGGGCAACTATTGAGAGCTAAGCCGAAGAGAATCCCGTAAGAGAGAGAGCTTCATCCAGATTCCTGATAGGATTTGTTGAGACACGCTCCGCTGCAAGCCCCGCCGCAGGAAGATCATAGCATCAGAGCATTTGGTTGTAATCTCCCTTTTGTCATTTATAATATAAGCGACTCTAATTTTGGTTCCATTCATGTGTTCATTTTTGCGTAATGAAATGAATTATATCCTCTCTGGCTAATGTATAGTTACATGCTTTAGATTTTACGTTGTATGTCATCGTTTCCTTACATGTGTATAGGTGTTCGGATGTGTCAAATGGAAGGATTGTGATCTGGCTTGTTTATATTTTGAAACTACATTTTCTTTCCAACGACAACTACGGGGATTTGAGGTAGCTACTTGTCGTGGATATCCCACTGGCTTTTTGTAACTAGGAACCAACGTCATTGCATGACTTGATTGTTGCTAGACCTGATCTGGGCTAGTGGGATCGCCTCTGTCTGCCGAGGGGATTTACCTCCTCAAAAAATTGGAGACTCCACTGGGGAGTCAATTGGAGTTAGTCTTTCTTCTTTTGGTTCTTCTTGGCTTTTGATTTATTTGTTTTCTCTTCTGGTTCACCTCCTTTGGTGTCAAACCCCTGTTCAGCCCCAAGAAGACCTGATCCAGTCTCTGTTTGTCCTTTTTCATATTTTCCCATAGTAAACTCGATTGGCGCAATTTACCTCTTGACAGTCGCACTAACTGGCGCTATTTTCTAGTTAGGCCCCCACGCCAACGCTTTTTTGGCGCAGATTACAGCCAAACAGGCGCGCCAACTCTGTTTGGTGTTAGGGTTTGCTTGCTTTTGGGCTCTCTGAGCTTGATTTTTGGTCTTGGTGTCATTTTTCTGATTGTTTGAGTACCTTGAAGTCTTTTTTGACTGTGTTTAGCCCTTTTCCTCCAGTTTATTTCCCTTCACTATCAGTTTTTCATTCTATCCCTAGGGCTTCTAGGTGCTTCAGTGTGCTGAGCCTCCCATGGGAGTTTTGGGTTCTTGCTTTCCCGGTCAACTTCGTTTTCGCTTCTTTGCATTAGTTTTGTTGGATTCCATTGTGTCATTGCGTTAGTTGAGTGATTGTCCTCTCTTTCATTCAAGTTTCACTTTCTCTCAATCCAAGCCTATATTACACGGTTTGTGTGAGTCTTTTCGAGATTCTTCTTCATTTTGAGGGATTTCATCATCAGTTTGAGTCTTGATTGTGTGCGTTTGTATTGAGTGAACCTTTTTGTTTCAGCTCTCTCACTCTCATTTCTCAAATTGGTTTTTTTCATTATTTTTTTCATTCATTTAGTGCATTTTCTCTAAAACATTGAAAAATACAAAAACAAATTTCTTTGCATTGTGATTAGTCTAGTGAAAATTGAAAGCTCTTTCGCATTACTAGTGTTATATAACTCTAAGAGAGATTTTTTCTAGTTTCATAGCTTGCATTAGAGACTATAGTGGATTTTTTTGTGCTCATTTTGTTGGTATTTGAAAAGCTCTCAACCCTCCCATAGATAGCTCTTCATTGAACAAAGTGATATTTTGTGGCATGTAGTGTGCATTTAGAGGTTTTATGAGATCCAACATTCGATAGGGCCTGAAATCGAAACATAAATTGAAGATCAACTCTAAAATTTACTAAATTAACCTAAGGCAACATTGAAACATTAACGGAATATCTAGAGGTCTAGGCTAGTGACGTGTTCCGGCATCGTTAAACCTAGTAGTTGTCGTTCACCATCTGGCTTTAGACAGCGCTAGTACGGACTTGTGCTCCCCATACTGTCGCATATATAAAGGGATACCCCATTAGGTTGCTATCCTTTATCCGTATGAAGTCGAGCCTATCGTCTTTTACCCGTGATACACCGAACACAGCATTCGGGGAGATCACCTGCACGTACGTCAAGTCCTTGGTTGATTTCTCTTTCATTTTTTAACCAAGGTGTATATGGCAATTCACGGATATCTGGTACACCCATTTGCCTAGATTACCAGAGCAGTCATTTTGATCTTTACTGAATCATTAAATTTGAAAAGATCATCAAGTGCTTGTCCTTTCATGCTTGTTTCCAAATTGAAAGTGATAGAGTCATCTTTTACTTGTTTCTAGACTCTTAAAACATGAAACGGTAAAATTTCCAGTTTCAATGTGGTAAAATTAATCACCTACGATCACACGCCCATTTAGAGATTGATTTTTCTGCCTATTGTTGTTCGTCATGGTTTTTCCCTGTGTCTTTGTTTTGATCTCTTCCTCACATAGCCTGTCAAAGTATGAATCCCTGCCTGTTTCATCGGTAGTCTCCATACTTAAAATTCATCAAAGGTCTCCTGAAATTCTCCGTTGAGCATCAACAACCTATCAGATCGAGTTTCCTCTGACTGGGACAGTGAGAACTGACCCCTTCGGAGGACTAGTTGACTTCAATCGGCCAATTCGCCCTTTTCCAATGCTTGGTCTGGATTTGGAGTAGGGAACACTTGTTAGATGATCCAAAATAAATATTATCATAGGATATAAATTTTGAATAAAATAATTATTAATTTAAGATATTAAATTAATAATTATTATTCTAGAATATTTAATAAATTTTTGAGATATTTAGAATTAGAAATTTGTTATTAAAAATTAGGACACTAGAAAAGAGTCGTTTCCTAGGCTCTAAGTTAGGAGTAAAGTTAGTAGTTTGGTTAGAAGTTCATTTATTGTAAATGGACACTTGTTTATTTTCCAAGTGATCCATAACTAGATTAAGTTAGAGCATAGAGCTTATAAATAGGTCAGTTTCCTATTTTCATTGTAATGTGTAATGAGAGAATGTGAGAGTGAGTTTACATGTGTAAAATCCTGTAATTTGCTATGTAATATTTTTTCTTGATCAATAAAGTTGTGTGTATGAGGACACTTCTGCACTTTTATGTGGTATTAAAGCCATGGTAATGCTATGAGGAGGAGATTCCAGCTCTACCAGGTCGTGGAAAACTCAACTCCGTTGAAGTGATCAGCAAAAGATTGGTATGAAATTTGCAAATTTTTTTATTAATTTTAGATCTGCAAATTTTAAAATCATTTTTTAAAGGAGAAAATGAAAAATCTGTGTGTGATGTTGCAATAAATAGAAATAAGAAGAGCGTTGTTAACATAGCGCATCTGCACTGAATGGGCCGTAGCATTTTAACACTGTTTAACAAATTTAATTTGTTTAACGAATTTGTAAGTGTTGTTTTAGCAATCTTGTCACAGCCGTGCAGAAAGAATTGTGTTTATTCGCAATTGTTTTTAATCTTGATCTGAATCAAGACAAGCTAGGTAGTTTTGTGGAATGGTTCTGAGATCTTCATTTTTGGGTGCGGCTACGATATTAGACATTACCGTGATAATTTTGAAGAAGATCAACGACAAATTGTGAAGCGTTACAATTGGTGTTCGATGGAACTGTGATGTCGTTTTGGCCTTTCAAATAATTTCATTCTGCCTTCGTCCTATTCTGTTGTTGGGTTTACCGTGATGTCGTTCTGCCTTTACAAATGTGATATGGTGCCCAGATGAATTAAACAGCGTTCTGCACTTTTAAAATAATTGAAACAATGTTTTTTCAAATATGGTGCGCGATGTTTTTATAAAACAACGTTTTAAAATAGTTGAAATAGCGTTTTAAAATAGTTATCCAGCGTTTTAATTGGCATCAATCCAGTGTTTTATGATTAGAACCAGCGTTTTTTCTAAATAGAACCAGCGTTTGCACCAATAATTAAAGGCCATTGTTAAGCTTGCAGATCTTCTCATTACAAATCTGCTCATTCTGAGAAGGCCAGTGTTAAGCGTTAGACAGCATTACAGATCCGCTCATTCCGCCTGTACTGGATCTGATTATCAAGTTTTAAAACTTGTCTTCCATGCTCCATTAAAGTGCCAAACCCATCATCGGTGGTACGTCGATCGGTGAAAAGGAGGAATTACGTATCAGTATACTGCCAATCAGTTGCAGATGTAGGGTTGAATGCTCATATCGAGTTCGAAGAGGGGACCTGAGAAACTCACAGGATAAAAAGGGGGCCAATATTTGGTAAGTCAAACCAGTTTCTGCTCACTTTTAGAAAATGCTTTAACTGCATTCCCCTTCCGATGGCGTTGCAATATCTCTGGAATTTTTCTAGAGATTCATTTGCGGAACGGAAGGAAGCGGTTCAGTTATGCTTCCACCTCAGTTCCATTTTTTTGATGGCTAGCTTTTTTAAGAATTAAAGAAGCGTTGAAAACGATTTTTTGGCCCAGCGTTTAAAAATCATGTTTAATGAATTGATCTAATTGGCCAGCGTTTGATTTGTGTTTTTTATATATGTCGATGCCAGCACAGCCAGCCAGCATTGGATTGCATTAAAACAACATTTGCTATTGTATCTTGGTATTGGCATTGAATCATGGCATCTCGGGATAAAGCATTGCAATTTACTTGAATAACATTGCAATTTTTTTTGTAATTGGAGTAATAAGGGTATTGTAATTTTTGGAGCAATAAGAAGATTTGTGCCTTGTAATTTGTTTCTGGAGAGATAGTGTGACTCAAAGTAATTTTACTTTGAGGGGGGGTAATTTTTTTTTACCAGATTGTGCAAAAGCACCATTGTAAAAGTCAAATTTTGAAAGTTTCCTTGTAAATATTTGAGAAATTGACTAGATCCAAGTGCAAAGCTCAGTCAATTTTCTCCTGTTTCGATGACTATTTGAGGGTCAAGGCGATGCCCTGATAGTTCGTTTTTTGCATCGTGTGTTGCTGTTGTGTTGCGCATCTTGATTTTTTTTGGAGCTTTATTCGTGGTGTGAAGTCTTAACACTACAATGTCTAAGTTGATTAATTTCTTTTCTGATTCCGACAAACTTGAAGGCTCAAAATATTACAAAACATGGCAATGCCTCATCGAAAGCACTCTTGTTTATAATGAACTATGGCATGATATTTGTGATGGAGATGTAAAGCCAAATAAACCTATAGATGCAGCTGCGCTAGAAAAATGGGAAGTTAAAAATTCCAAAGCATTGTTGGGTATGTGTTATATTCTTTCCATAATTAAGCATGCGCGGGGGCATTGGGCTAATAGCTCCCCTTTGTGTTGGGCGCAACAGTGGGGGCTTCATAGGGGGCTGAGTCTCTGCATGTGGAGCTGTGGCAAATGTCACTTACGAAATTTTTGGTCAGCACTCTCACGGTAGTCCGCGTCCATGGTTTTGTGCATGGTTTTGCACAGGTTTTGGGGTACGATGGTTTTCAGCCCCTGGTATTTTTGGAGATCCGATCAAGGGAACTATGGCTATGTTCTAATCCAGGGTTAATGGATTGGGGTTTATGTATGCTCCGGCATGTATATATATGTGTTGTAACACTAAAAGGAATATAATGAAAAATCAAGCCGGTCGTCCCGATTTGGGATCCAGGGGAAAATCTCTGTGTTTATCTGTTTTATGTTTTATGCTCTCGCTATTGTTTATTTTCTGTTATAAGATTCGTGTGTAGATAATTTCTGTTCAGGGTTAAAACCTACATTTGGTATTAGAGTTGTTTCGGCTTCAAGGGGACACCTTTGCTGCTGAGGGTTTTTAGTTCGGGCTTGAGGTAGACCCTGTTCAGTGGGAGATCTGCGGGATCGATTCTTGCGGTGAGAGAAGATGGCGAGCGGCGGAAAGATAGAGATCGAGAAATTTAATGGTCAGAGTTTTGAGTTGTGGAAGCTCAAGATGGAGGATCTGCTGGTGGATAAAGATCAGTGGATCGCGGTAGATCCAGGTACTAAACCAACGGCAATGTCAGATGAAGACTGGAAGAAACTGGATCGGAAGGCTAAGAGCACAATACGGCTGTGTGTCTCAGATTCAGTATTGTTGAATGTATCTGGGGAAGCTACGACGAAGAATTTGTGGGAAAAACTTGGGACTTTGTACCAATCTAAGTCTCTGGTGAATAAGTTGTTCCTGCGGAAAAAGCTGTATAACCCGAGGATGAAGGATGGAGACTCGGTGACAGAGCATCTGAACGCCTTCAATACTATGTTAAGTCAGCTGTCATCTGTTGATATTAAAATCTCAGATGAAGATAAGTGCATCAGCTTGTTGTGTTCTCTACCAGATTCATGGGACAGTCTGGTTATTACAATAGGTAGCAATACAACTACCTTGAATTTTGATGACATTGTCTCAGCCTTGCTGTCGGAGGAAATGAGACGGAGAAATATGGAGGGTCAGAATGGAGATGCCTTATCTGTACGAGGAAGGTCCCAGAACAGAAACAAGAATAAGGGTTCGAGTGGGAGATCTAAATCTAGAGGGAGATCTAAATCTCCTGGAAATTTTGTAAAGGTGTGCTGGAAATGCGGAAAGGAAGGGCACTACAAAAAGGATTGCAGATCTAAAGCTCCCGAGAAAGGAAAGGGATCTTATGATGCTCCTTCTGCAGAGGCAAAAACCACCTCAGATGAAGGTGGGGATGTGTATTTGGCTTCTTCTTCAAATACACATGTAGATCATGAGTCATGGTTGATTGACTCAGGTGCATCCTTTCACTTCACTCCTCATAGGGAGTGGTTCTGCGAGTATGAGAAATATGATGGTGGTGATGTCTTCCTAGGGGATGATAGGAGGGCCAGAATCATCGGACGTGGAAAGGTCAAGCTGAAGCTGCAAGGTGGAAGGATTAGAACACTTCCCGGTGTTCTGCATATTCCTGCATTGGCCAGAAATCTGATTTCTGTAAGCAAGATGGATGATGCAGGTGTAAAAACAGTGTTCGAGAAAGATGCCTACAAGATGGTTTGGGGAGCACTAGTATTAATGCAGGGAGTTCGGACTGGAACTCTGTACAAGATATGAGTTTGCACTGCTATTGATGGGTGTAATAGTTCAGAGTTCCCCGAAAGTGGTGTTTGGTCTCCATCTAGTCTCCCTAAATCGAGCTCATTAATTTCTTATTGCGTGATTCGTGAATCATTAAGTTCATGAAGTGTACTGTATGTACCTAGGTGCTTGTTTCCTAATGCGTTGTGTGTAGTGTTTTGTGATGTTTTTGGTCTTTTATGATGATTTATGATGTTTTTGGTCTTTTGGTGGTTTTATGTTTACAAGGGAAAATGCCTAGAAAGTTGATGGAAATGAGCTAATGATTTAAAAACAGAGTTAAACCTAATTGATGGATAACAAATGGCAAATGCAATTGGAAACACTAAAGCTGAATCTAAACTATGACTAAATAAAAGCAAAGCTTGATAATGACTTTTAAACAAATGATTCAAAACACAACTAAACTTGAGAAGTGATCACTAAGTATGCAAATCCTCTAAATAAACAGTGAAACAACTAACTTACAATGATGCAATACTTTGTCCTTGATTAGAGATTTGAAACATAATTAGAGGAAAAACATTGTTATCATCATAAGATATTCTATTCTAGAACTAGTTCCTATCTCTATTCTGCAATTTAATTGAATGTCACAAAACCTTTACTCAAGAGTTATTGATTTCTTTCCAAAGTAGTCTTTTGAGGAAGAGCTTTGTTTATAAAATGATGAGGAAATTGCAGAGGTACTTCAGGCCTTAAAATGATGTTGTCTTCTGTTCATATGGTTATAGATCAATTATGGATTTTAGAACAAGAAGAAGTTTGTGAATAATGAAGGTTGTCTTGTTAATCCTAACAACTGAAGTAATCTATTGTGCAATGGATGACAATTTGAATATGAAGTGCAAGTGCAATGAGTTAATCTAAGAATGAACTTAAGATGCCACTAATCTAGAACAATGCTGAACTATAAGTCATCATCAAACTCAAAACAAGGTAACTGAACATGAGTTAAGTGCAATTAAACTCCGGAGTATTCTAACTATGCTATCATGCATTATTCTATGAAGTTACACAATCTGTTTGTCCATCATTAATGATATTTTGGAAGAATTCCTTCTTTTGGAAGAGCTAGAACAATTCTGACTGTGTAATTGAGTGCAATTGTAAGCAAATAGACTGAAAGCAATGAAAAACTAAGATATCATATTCATATCCTACTCGTCATTATGATGTCTTGGGCAAGCGTTTAAGAGCAAGAATAGAGATGATACTTAGTACAAACACACAACTAAATCATTCACTATCACAATCATGTCTTGAACTTCTTAAGAATTTCTTGGAAGAGTTTCTTCTTGTGGAAGAGTGATTGGAACAAGTGCAACTGTGATGATGAACAACAAAAACTACAACTAAGTCCTACAGTACTATAGCCATTTCCCATTCACCATTATAATCTATTGGAAGAGCTTCTTCTTGTGGAAGAATTAGAATGAGTACAACTACAGTAGCTAATTAAAAACAACTATGAATTCAACTCCTAATCCTACAATACTATAGTCATTTATCATTCATCATTATAATCTTTTGGAAGAATTTCTTCTTGTGGAAGAGTTAGAATGAATATAACTACAGTAGCTAATTAAAACAACTACTAATTCAAATGAAAAGTGTAAAGGCAGCTAGAAGACTTATCTAATTTACGCAAAATAAATCCGTGCAAGAGGCAGGGGCCCTCTACCACCTGACGGAATTCAACTCTAAATCAAATCAACGCCTTCACAATAACACTGTCTGCTTCATTAAAGATGAAAGAACTTGAACATAACACTCTGCGTCTTCAGAAATGTAGCACAGAGTCTAAACAAAATCTAGCATCAAATCTAACATAAAATCTCTAACATAGCTCTCGGTCTCCCAAGTGTTTATAAAGCAAATGCACATAACAATACTTGCAACAATTCAGGAACACTGTCTTTCCTTATCGGAATCATGTTAGGACTCTTTGAAGTGGTTGCGTGAAGAGGAAAAGACATCTGGACTGAGACAATCCTAATAGAAGTCTTCCTTCCTAAATGTGTTCCCACGTTCAAAACCATACCCAGAATTCGTTTCTTCCTCCATGATGAGCAACGAACCATGTAGACATGATGTGGATCATGCCCATATGCGGTTTTTCTCAAGAGGCCACCTGGAACATATTCAAACATGAAGGCAGCTGCAGAATCGCCGGTTAGATACGGAATGTCTGCATTCTGCAGCTAGTTCCGGTCAAAATGCTTTACAATGGCAAAAATCACAAAACTTAGCAAGTCAGTCATGTAAATCATTCTAGAAGTAATTTTAACTATATTCATTGATCAATTGGGTCTAGGATGGCAATGGACAAAGGAAAATGAGGTAAAATGAGGTGAAAGAAAGCACAATTTTGAGGCTCAACAAGTGGACGGAAAGTCTAGTACTGCCTTCGGGAGAAAAGACCATGCTATGGCATCAAAGGCTTGGACATATTGGAGAGAAGGGCCTACGGATACTGCATAGAGATGGTATGGTAGAAGGTATGTCTAATTGTTCTCTGGATTTCGATTTCTGTGAACATTGTGTATATGGGAAGCAGAATCGGGTGAGTTTTCCTTCGGGTGCTAAGAGGGCAAACAAGATATTAGAACTTGTGCACAAAGCATGCTAATTTGGTTGGGCCCATCATCGGGAAGGTCACCATACTATGTTTCATTCATAGATGACTTCTCAAGGAATACATGGATATATTTCTTGAGGAAGAAATCTGAAGTCTTTGACAGATTTAAAGAATTTAAGGCTCGGTGGAAAACCAGACAGAGAAGAAGATAAAGGCGCTGAGGACAGATAATGGTGGGGAGTTCTGCAAGAAGGAATTTGAAGAGTTCTGTAAGAAGTGTGGTATAGCACGGCAGAAGACTACTCCATACACACCTCAGCAAAATGGAGTTGCAGAAAGAATGAACAGAACACTGATGGAAAAGGCAAGAAGCATGCTCAATGGTACCGGGTTAGGACAAGAATTCTGGGCAGAGGCAGTGGAGACTGCATGTTACTTAGTTAACAAATCACCTTCATCAGCATTGGAGGATAAGACTCCACATGAGGTATGGACTGGTAAGAAACCCTCTCTTTCACATCTAAGGGTATTTGGATGTGATGCATATGTACATGTTCAAAAGGAGAAAAGGACCAAGTTGGATAATAAATCTGAAAGGTGCATCTTTATTGGGTATAAGGATGGTTTAAAGGGTTACAAGCTTTGGAACCCAGAAACAAGGAAGGTTGTGTACAGCCGAGATGTGGTGTTTATAGAAGTGAAAGATGTTGTTAAACATGAAGTCCTACCAAAGGAACCTGAGAAGATAGAGTTTGAGCTAAAGGAGGATGAATCAGACTCTACAACAGAAGAAGACTCCGAAGATGAAGAGCCACAAACTCCAGCTTTGAGAAGATCAGTTCGGGAAAGAAGGCAACCAGAAAGGTATAGTCCATCTGCTTTCTATTCAGGTTTTGCCTTAACTATAACTGATGATGAACCCAGAATTGTCAGGGAGGCAGTAGATTCAGAGGATGGAAAACTCTGGAAGGAGGCCATGGCTGATGAAATGGCATCCTTGCACAAAAACGATGCATGGGATCTGGTGGAGTTGCCAGCTGGAAGGAAGCCCATTGGGAGCAAATGGGTGTTTAAGAAGAAGATGAATGTAGAAGGCAAGGTGGAGAAATACAAAGCTCGGTTGGTAGCGAAAGGTTATTCCCAGGTGCCGGGAATTGATTTTGGTGATATTTTTTTCTCCTGTTGCCAAGGTTACTTCTATTAGATTACTTTTATCTGTTGCTGCTGCATTTGATTTTGAGATAGAACAGATGGATGTGAAGACAACTTTTCTTCACGGGGATCTAGAAGAGGAGATCTACATGAAGCAACCTGAAGGCTTTATGGTGAAGGGTAAGAAAGAACTGGTATGCAGGTTGAAGAAGTCCTTGTATGGGTTAAAACAGTCACCAAGGATGTGGTATCAGAAATTTGATACCTATATACGGGGACTTGGCTTCACCAGAAGCAAGGAGGATCACTGTGTTTATTTTAAATTAATTGGTGACCGTGTTATTTATTTGGTCTTGTATGTGGATTATATGTTGTTGATTGGAAATGACAAAGAAATTATCCAAGATTTGAAGACCCAACTGCTCTCCAAATTCGACATGAAGGATCTGGGTGCTGCAAACTATATTTTGGGCATGGAAATTAAGAGAGATCGGGCAAAGAGGAAGCTCTGGTTAAACCAGAGGAAGTATGTCGAGACTATATTGCAGAGGTTCAATATGCAGGATAGTAAACCGGTGAAGGTTCCTATTGCTGTAGGTGTAAAGCTGTTTGCTGAACAGTGTCCTAAGACACAAGAAGAAGAAGAGTATGTCCCGTGTTCCATATGCAAAGTGGTAAGGTAGCAGGCCTGATGTATGCAATGGTCTCAGACTAGACCAAACATTGCACATGCAAAGGGGAGTATTGAGCAGGTTATGTCAAACCCAGAGAAGGAGCATTGGACAACAGTGAAGCGGGTTTTCAGATATTTACATGGCACTAGTGATTATGGCTTGTGCTACCAGGGAAGACCAGGATTGGAAAGAATGTTGGACATTCGTGGTTTTGTTGATGCAGACTGGGCTGGAGATCTGGACCAAAGAAGATCTACAAGTGGGTATGTGTTTACCCTATTTGGAGGCGCAGTCAGTTGGATGAGTAAAAGACAGTCTGTAGTGGCTCTTTCAACTACAGAGGCAGAATACATAGCAGCCACTCATGCAAGCAAGGAAGCAGTTTGGTTGCAGAGATTGTGTTCAAGTATAGGGTTGGTACAACAAGCTATAAGGATAGACTGTGATAGCCAAAGTGCAATTTTCTTGGCTAAGAACCCTGCTTATCATTCAAAGACAAAGCACATTGATGTTCAATATAACTTTGTTAGAGATATGGTTGAGGCTAAAAGGGTGTTGCTGGTAAAGGTGGACACTTTGAAGAATGTTGCAGATGCATTGACAAAGTCTGTGAGCACTCAGAAGTTCTCTTTGTGTAGAGAAACAATGGGTGTTGAAGAATTGGGCCAATGACTAAGCCCTCCTGTGGCCCCCCGTGGAAAGAAAACAATAAGTGGGAGAATGTTGGGTATGTGTTATACTCTTTCCATGACTAAGCACGCGCGGGGGGGTAAGAAGGGGGGCAGTAGCCCCCTCATGGCGGCCAGCTGTAGGGGGCTTTCTCATAGGGGGCGGTAGCCCTCTGGTTTGTCCGGGGGCAGCACCCCAATAAAATTTTTGGTCCTTAATCCAGTGGGTAGTCCGCCCATGTTTTGTGCATGAGTTTGCACATGGTTTTGGGGGACGACGGTTTTCGACCGCCGGTATTTTTGTATATTCGGTCAAGAGAACTACGGTTATGTTCTAATCCAGGGTTAATGGATTAGGGTTTATGTATGCTTCGGCATGTATATATATATGTTGTAACACTAAAAGGAATATAATGAAAAATCAAGCTGGTCGTCCCAATTTGGGACCCAGGGGAAAATCTCTGTGTTTATCCGTTTTATGTTTTATGCTCTCGCTATTGTTTATTTTCTGTTATAATATTCGTGTGTAGATAATTTCTGTTCAGGGTTAAAACCTACAAGCATTAGCTCTCATTAAATCCTCTATCAATGATGAAATGTATGTCCATATCGAAAATGCTAAAGATGCATGGTCTGTGCATGGTTTTGTACATGGTTTTGGGGTTCGATGGTTTTCGGCCCCTGGTATTTTTGTAGATCCGGTCAAGGGAACTACGGTTATGTTCTAATCCAGGGTTAATGGATTGGGGTTTATGTATGCTCCGGCATGTATATATATGTGTTGTAACACTAAAAGGAATATAATGAAAAATCAAGCTGGTCGTCCCGATTTGGGATCCAGTGGAAAATCTCTATGTTTATCTGTTTTATGTTTTATGCTCTTGCTATTGTTTATTTTCTGTTATAAGAATCGTGTGTAGATAATTTCTGTTCAGGGTTAAAACCTACAATTTTAAAGGTCTTGAAAATATTTTGTATCACACGTTTAAATTTAGTTAAATTCAAAACATCAGAAAATACAGCTGATCAAAGTTTAGAGCTCTTGAAAATATATTGTAAAAAAATCTAATGCAGTTTTACAAAACAAAAACAAAATCAAATACTAACAGATCAAAGTACTTACTGTCAATGTTGAACTGTGAGTAATGGAGGCCAAAGGATGTTGGATCACTGCTGAGAAGTTTCTTACGCCCTTCCTTCGCATAAAGAACCAGGGCTGCTTTAATCACATCCTCCATTGTTTCATCTTTGGAGAGTAATAGATGCAGAGGACCAATGCTCTGCACAATGCAGTTAAATTCTGAATATTAGAAAAATACAGGGGATCAAAGTGATCAAAGTTTAAAGTTCTTGAAAATATTTTGTATTACAGGTTTAAATGCAGATAAATTCCAAACATTAGAAAATACAGGGGACCAAAGTTTAAATTTCTTGAAAATATTTTGTATCACGCGTTTAAATTCAGTTAAATTCAGAACATCAGAAAATACAGGCGATCAAAGTTTATAGTTCTTGAAAATATATTGTAAAAAAATGTAATGCAGTTTTACAAAACAAAAACAAAATCAAATACTAACAGATCAAAGTACTTACACTCGATGTTGAACTGTGAGTAATGGAGACCAAAGGATGTTGGATCACTGTTGAGAAGTGGCTTATGCCCTTCCTTCGCTTAAAGAATAGGGGTTTCTTTAATCACATCCTCCACTGTTTCATCTTTGGAGAGTAGTAAACGCAGAGGAGCAATGCTTTGCGCAACCGTGATGCTAACCAGTAACTTATTAGCGCTTAATGCCTCCAGTGGAGGATTCTATCTTCTTTCTTTTCACTAAAACAGGGCTGCCATGGCCTGGGTATTATTAATATATGTATTAGACGTTGTATATCATATGGAGAGGAAGAGAGATTGGTAGAGGTTAGACAGTTAGTTATGTAGTTAGGTTGAAATAAGTTATAGATGGATGGCTTAAAACATTTCAATCATCTAACATTTTATCTGATGGTGCAAAAAGGTACACCATTGTAGTTAGGAGAGTTGTTTTCAAATAAAGAAGCCTTACGACGTAATTATAAAAATAAGTTCTAGTGGTTTGGGTAAGAGGAAAATGGTTTTCCAAAGCTTGCAACTTAAAGAAAGGTCCCTGCAATGCTACATTACTAATAACAAACATATTTTCACAATAAACATATTCTTAAGGGTAAGAGACTTAAATATATTTAAAACTCACATGGATTAAGGGTAGTAAGAGTTGCACTTTGGCCAAAGTTATAATTGTTAGGAAACATCCTATTCTTAACTTAATAGTTGTTGAAGGCATAAGAAGCATGGGCCTGCACATTATCCGAGTCAAAGCACACTTCACCCTGTTGTATTGTAATGCAATTTGTGCCTCCAAAGCCACAAATGTAGTCTAGCACCACCTGCGAGTAAAGTTGTGCTACCATCTTCCTCAACCTAGTCATGAGTACCTTCCATAGGTTATTTTCCATGGAATTCCAAAACTTTTCAATGCTCCCCAGTGCTCAATGAGTTTCTAAATTTAAAGAATTCAAAATCTTGCATGACTTTTCAAAGAAAAACATGTTTCTTGGGCTCTTCCATGTGACCATGCTATCAGGGATGAAACTTGAACTACCAAAGTAGTCTAGGAATAATTTGGAAGTGTGACCTAGAACCAGAATTTGGTAGCTAAGCAATTGTTGAAGCATGGTAATGGTGTAATAGTTTTGGAAAGTGTGTTGTATCCATAATGTAAAATTCCTAAAAAAATCATGTTCCACCACAATGTCAATTTTCTCATGAACTTCCACCACATGCATATTTTTTTTTATGTGTTCTTTCAATATAGTTTGGGCATGTCACTTGGATAAAGATGCTACACTCTAGATATGCTCAAATTTATCAATAAACTGCAATTGATTCTATCTCAAAATTTTAGTGTCTTTTGCCAATACCCTCACTTTATAACAATTTCACCCCATAGTTTATATATTTACTCAACTACCCAAATGTATATTACTTGCTCAATATCTTCTATCTTCTCGCCACCTCCCATTTTCAATCCCAATTTCAAACTTATAAGTCCATGGATTTTGTCATTATGGATACCTGCAATAACATTAAAGTTTATCAACAATGATTTTGAATTGGTAAGGTACATACTCGTTAGTTTTTCTCTAGAATCTGAAAAGGCGATACCACTTAATGGGAACAACATCCAATCTAAATTGTTTCACCATGGTTTAGATAAGAATTAAAACCACTTTGACTTTGTTATGAAATCTCTATATATTGTACTCATCGTTTTCATTTGTTTTTGCTCTCGTACCATGTAAACACGTGGGTGAAAGAATGAAGTGAACAACTTTATATATATAAACGTTAACCATGACATAAAACCACGCACGAATAAAAGTTTTATAAAAACCGAATTTATATAATTTTAGCCGTAAAATAATACACATATAGCTTTAAGTAACATGAACTTAAGTTATTTAAATAAAAATAAATATTTTAATGGCATGCATTCCAAATATTACATCACTTAATTATTGATGTGTCAAGATAATATATCACGAGTAAATAAGGGCCATCAAATTCAAAGCCTATTGCCCAGGTGCAAGTTCAATGGTTTGACATATAATAATGACGTTTTTCTTAAAAAGTGAATCGTCAACAAAACGTTCTATATATTTCAAAACCCATCACATGAAACTGCCCTTTAGAAGTTTTAAACGTAAAATACAGTCAAAATGCCCAATTATAAGCAAAATGGTCATCAAATTTCAACCTTGATGGCATATAATCAATCTGACTAAAACTGTGAAAATTTAGTTTATAGGTAACTAAAAGCTTCAATGTCCATTCTCTGAAGCACGTGGTTGTAATTGTAGGGTTCTTTATAGCTCATGCCATAAAATCCTTTCTCTCTCCATCGAACTAAGTCAATCTGAAACATACATACTTACTATCCTAACGACCAGATAGCAGGAGAAAGAGATCTAAAGAGCATTGTAATTTTCTATCATAGAGACAAATGTCAAGCTTGCACTTGCCAATGGATTTTGCAATGCATTTTTTCAATTATGCCCATTTTTCCATTTACTGAACAAGACCGTAGCTATTAGATTTAGAGGGGAACATATTCATGAACAAAAGTATTGGTAACACACACGATCCAAGAAAGGCGAACGTGAAGCTGCTGATGAATTTTGCGGACGACATGTTGAAGAAGAAGACAATGGAGTCCCTCATGTTCGAAGGAAAACAAAAACTGCCCTTGAGCAATGCAGAATGACTTCACTGGTTTGAAAAATAGGTTGTTACCAAAAAATTAAAAATCGATTAGGACATTCGAGGTCAATTCCAACTATAGTAATGAAGAAAGTGATCCCTCAGAACTGTTGGACAGCCAGAGGATTCAATCACACAATAACACAAGTATTTCACACACAAAATAATGAGCTGCGTCTCTTCAATTAATCTCAATCACTCTGAATCACAAAACTGAATACAATGAACCCGGTGAAGAGGATTTAACCTAAATTGACATGCACACACTCTCACATAACTGAACTTGATCAACTCACTTAACTCACTCTCTAACTCACTCACCAAATCTATCTATAACTCAACTTAATTGATTCACTTAACTGTTTGTCTAACTCTGCACGCGAGAATTAATTATATATTTTAACACTCCCCCTTAATTACAACTGCTAAACTAAAACATAACTCATGACAACTCAAACATGCATGCTGGTCTATGTCTTAGCTAGGCTTACAACTCCCAAGTTTCTTTTGTGAAACTCAAACAAATCTACTGTTAATGGATTTGTAAAGATATCAGCCAATTGATCACTCGTTCTACAAGGCTTCAAGCTTACTCTTTTGATGAAACACACTATTCTTGGATAGTGCAATCACTGATGTGTTGTCACAGTATATCGTTGTTGATCCTTGCTGTTGCTGCTTGAGTCCATCCAATACTCTTCTTAACCATACTGCTTGACATGCTGCTAAAGTTGCTGCTACATATTCTGCTTCTGCTGATGATAGTGTCACAATAGGTTGCTTCTTAGATGCCCATGCTATCACTCCTAAACCAAGATGGAAAACATAACCGGATGTGCTCTTCTGATCATCCAAACTTCCTGCAAAATCACTATCTGTATATCCAATCAATTCTTTCTTTTTTGTCCTTGCATACATTCTGCCATAATCTCTGGTTCTTGCTATGTATCTAAGAATTCCTTTTCCAACACTCCAATATGTGTCTTTTGGAGTCTCAATAAATCTGGAAATCAAACTCACTCCCTGCATAATATATGGTCTTGTCGCTGTGAGATACATGAGGCTGCCAACCAATCTTTTGAATAGAGTTGGATTGACATCTGCTCCTTTATCATCCTTGCTTAACTTTGTACTTGTTGCAACTGGTGTAGGTACATGTTTGGAATTATCCATCCTGAATCTTTTCAACAAATCTCTTGCATATTTATTTTGACAAATTAAAATTCCTTTTTCAGATTGCTAAACTTCAATGCCAAGAAAATATTTCATGAGACCTAGATCTGTCATCTCAAATTCTTTCATCATGGCTACTTTAAATTCATCTATCTCAAGATCACCTGTAAAAATCATATCATCAACATATAAGAAAACTATAAAAATCTATCCATGCTCATTTAACTGTGTATAAGGTAGGCTCAATGCTAATTCTGCAAAATTCATTCTTGATCATGTAGCTGTCAATTCTGCTATACCATGCTCTAGGTGCTTGCTTTAGTCCATAGTGCGCTTTCTTCAATCTGTAAACTTTATCTTCTTTACCTTCAACTTCATAACCTGGAGGCTGCTGCACATAAATTTCTTCTTCTAAAATTCCATTCAAGAAGGCTGATTTGACATCCATCTGATATACTTTCCACTTTTTTTGAGCTACTGTCGCTAGAACTGCTCTTATAGTATCCAATCTGGCTACCGAAGAAAATGTTTCCCCAAAGTCTATTCTCGGTTGCTGCGAGAATCCTCTTACTACAAGTCTTATTTTAAATCTGTCAATCTCACCTTTCTCATTCACCTTTTTCTTGTACACCAACTTCACACCAATGAGATTTTTATCGTTTGGTAAATCAACCAAATCCCATGTATCATTATTTTCAATTGAATTCATCTCTTCATCCATTGCTTGCACCTAATTTTCATCTCTGATTGCTTCTTCAAAAGAAGAAGGTTGGAATGCCAACAATGAAAAATTTGAACTAACATCCAAATCATCATAAATATCTTTCATACTTCTCATATTTTTCTTACCATTTCTTGATTCATTACCTGATTCGCTGCTTGGAGAATTATGGTCTATTGATCTGCTTGAAGATCCATGTTGCTCTGAAAATCTTGGGGTCCTTGCTAGTGTGACTCTGTTTGGTGTCTGCTCTCTTGATTCTTGCTGCTCCTCTTCTTCTACATCATCTTCCTCCATAAATGGTGTTTGTGCATCGGTTAGTGTGTCTACAGTCCCATTCCATGATTCTTGTTCTTTGAACACAACATCTCTACTAATGATTGTCTTCGTGGCGATAGGGTTATACAATTTGTAAGCTTTTGACTGCTCACTATAACCAGTAAATATACATTTTTCACTTTAATCATCTAATTTGCCTCTTATTTTCTTAGGCACATGTGCATAGGCTACACATCCAAAAACTATGAAATGAGATACATTGCATGACATACCTGACCATGCTTCTTCTGGAACTTTGTTCATCACACTCTTTGTAGGAGATCTGTTTATCACATAAACAGCACATGCAACTACTTCTGCCTAATAATCATTAGACAAGTGTCTTGCTTTCAACATGATCCTTTTCATGATCATGATTGTTCGGTTCTTTCTCTCTGCTACACCATTCTGCTGCGGTGTGTATTTGGTCGTAAACTGTCTTCTGATTCCATGTTGTTTGTAGTACTCATGAAATGCCTTCGAATCATATTCTCCACCACGATCGGATCTCAATACCTTGATCTGTCGATCACTTTGATTCTCCACTAATGCTTTGAACTCTTTGAACTTTGCAAAGGTTTAAGACTTCTGCTTCAAGAAGTAAACCCAAGTCTTCCTACTATAGTCATCAATAAAGGTGAGGAAGTAACAACTTCCACCAATTGACTGTGTCCTCATAGGTCCACACAGGTTGGTATGCACCAACTCAAGTGGTTTCTTTGCTCTGTAAGAAACTCCTTTCGGAAAACTTTCACGGTGTTTCTTTGCCAAGATGCAACACTCACAAGTGCTTGCAGGTTCTTTGATGGGAGGTAAACCTCTGACCAACTGTTTCTGCCGCAACAATATCAAACTGGAAAAATGCAAGTGTCCAAACCGAAAGTGCCATAACCAGTAATCATTAGAACATGCATCTATAAAAGAACTAACCTAATCATTTTAGTTCATAATTAGAGGAAAAATTTTGTTCCTTGTCATCTACACCTTTGCAATCATCTGCTTGCTTGGGGATTTGTTGTAAATAACACACTGTTGCCCCTGAAAGATAACTTTGTATCCTTTCTGCGTCAATTGACCAACACTAATCAAATTGTGTTTGAGTCTAGGGACATAATATACCTCTGATATGGTCTTTGGCTCCCCCTGCTTGGTCACAATTTTTACCACTCCTTTGCCATCTACATCCACAGTTTTTTCAGTCCCCAACTTTACCTTTGTCTTCACGGAGGCATCCAAATTTGCAACCAAATTCTTGTTGCCTATCATGTGGTTACTGCAACCACTGTCTAATAGCCATACCTTATCAGACAGTTCATGCATGGTATTTCATGCTAGAAACATGGAGTCAATATTCTCTGTACTAAAATTAGCTTTCTGATTGCCTTGATTAGCTATCTTCTTCCTACAATCACAAGCATAATGACCAAATCTATTGCAGTAATAACACTTTACCTTTGATTTGTCAGACCTTTGATTGTTATGAAACCTTCTGTTGCTGCTGCTTCCACTTTGATGCTCATGCTCTTCTCAGCCATCTCTGTGACCACCATAGCTTCCGCCTTGTCCTCTACCTCTCGATCGACCTCTGCCTCGACCTCTTGAAATATAAACTTGACTTTTGAAGGCAGTTTCTAAAGTGGAATCCTTATTTCTGTCTATCCTTGCCTCATGTGGTAGAAGGGATCCCATCAACTCATCAACTATCATTTTTTCCAAATCCTTCGCTTCTTCTATGGCTTCTACCACAACATCAAACTTGGTAGACAAAGATCGAAGAACCTTCTCAATTACTGTTCGATCTTTAACATCTTTACCATAGATTTTTAACTGATTGACGACATACATGACCCTATTCATGAAGGAATCAATGTCCTCTGTCTCTTTCATCTGCAGAATTTCGAAATCTCTCATAGTATTCTGCAATTTAACAATATTAACTTTGGCCATACCTTGATAGCTTGTCGCCAAAGTTTCCCATGATTCCTTTGCTGAAGAAGTTATCATTATCTTCTAGAAGACTGCTCGGTCCACTCCCTGTTGGATTAGAAGCAATGCTTGTGCATTCTTTCTCTTGTCTTTCTTCTATTGTTCCCTCTCTGCATTACTGAGGGCTCGTTCTTCTGCATCATCTTGAGGTTCTGCAAACCCAAACTTGACATGATCCTAGACATCATGCGCTTTTAGCACGGTCTCCATCTTAATGGCCCACACATCGTAATCTTTCCCATTGAAAGAAGGAAGCTGTGGCTAAAAACTGGATGTGGCCATCTTGCCTCAAAAAAAATTTCTTCTTGGATAAAAAACCCTAAATTTCTCTTTCTTTTATAAAATCTGTGCTAAGCTCCTTTAAAAAAATCTCTCTCAATAAATCCCTAGGTTTTATTAAAAAAATTCTTTTTTCTTATTTTTATAAAAGTTTATAAAAAACTTTATAGAAAACCCTTTGATTTTTTTGTTTATATATAAAGAATCTTTTTTTTTTAATAAAAAAACTTTATATATAAAAAAAATCTTTAAAAAAATTATGAATAAAGCTCTTGCATTAGAACTTATATAAAACTTTTTGATAAATTAAAAAGCTCTCATCCACGTATTGGGTTTTTTATTTTCCCAAAAACCAAGCCACCCACGTGACTTTGAAATTTAAACAAAATACGAAGCCCTTTTTGAAAGGCTCTCACGTACCAAAAATTAAACTGTGACTTTTGTCGGCTTCTATTAAAACTCCACTGCTGCACACGATCAATAGAAAAACCGCGGACTAAACTTGATTTTCAAGAAATTGTAAGTTAGCTGAAATTTCCGCAGTTTTTCTTGGGAGAAGTTACAGACCCTCCATAGGTGCTGCACTTAAAACATGCGGACCTCTGCAGGTAAAAAACAAAAAAAAATTGTAAAAACTTTTTGACGGCCTTCTGCTCTTGGCCTTTTTCACTGGCTCTGCTCCCCACGGATCTTCTGATCCTTCCTCAGCTTTGATACCAATTTGTTGGACAGCCAGAGGATTCAATCACACAGTAACACAAGTATTTCACACACAAAACAATGAGTTGTGACTCTTCAATTAACCTCAATCACTCTGAATCACAAAACTGAATTCAATGAACCTGGTGAAGGGTATTTAACCTAAATTGACATGCACACACTCTCACATAACTGAACTTGATCAACTCACTTAACTCACTCTCTAACTCACTCACCAAATCTATCTATAACTCAACTCAACTGATTCACTTAACTTTTTGTCTAACTCTGCATGCGAGAAGTAATTATATATTTTAACAAGAACTATGTAACGGATTTTACATGAATAACACCATAGCCATTAGTTTTTGTTGTGATACATTGGAGTGCGAAGGTACAGAGGAGCTTCAAGAGTGGGGCTCTTTTTCACTTCTCCACTCCTCATAATGTATGAAAGTTATGTCTGCCCTTTCTCTTCCGCTCATTTAGAAAAACTTGGAATATGGATAGAGAAGTAGCAGCTCTAGGCATAACAGTGTGAGCGTCAAAATTTTTTATTTTTTATTTTTTTTATTTTTTTATTTTTATTTTTATTTTATTTTTATTTTTTTTCTTCAGATTTTAATATGATTTATTATACATTTACAAATAAAACATCATTTATTATGAAAATTATATCCTATCAAAATTTACACAACTTTTCTAAAATTAAAAATAAGATTATTAAAAAATAAAAAAATTATTTTTAAACTTAAAAAAAAATTAAAAATATTAAGAATTTTCTCCAAACTATAATTAAAATTACAATACACTGAAAAAATATTAAAAGTCAACTCACTTAAATCAAATCACTTTAAGACTCTCATTTCTCTTCCTCCAATATTTATTTGAAGTCTAACTCATGAATAAACAACAAGTTCATAAATAAACAACCCATGCTCTTTGCACAACTACCATTATCCAACCTAGATATGATAATTCAGATAAAAATTTCTAAACTTTATTTTCTAGGAAATTCTCTATTTATGCAAACATAACCACTTGTTGGAACACCTAATCCTCTATGGGTAGGTGTGGAATGCGAAAAGTCACAATGGAGTCCAAGTGACCTTGGAATGTGAAACCAAGAGTCACACCATTGTGCTATAAATGTACATCATGTATAATGGAAAAATAAGAGAGCTGCACGCTTATCCTTCATTGTGTGTTGAGTTTCTTGTTGTGTGTGTGTTTATCTTTCTCATACACCATGTGTGTGTTTAACATGGTATTTAACATGGTATCAGAGCTGATAAGTTCATAACCAGCTCAACCTTGAGTGAGCCATTTGTGTTTATGGCCTGTGCATATCTGCAAAAATTCTTGGCATTTTTGCAGCATTTAGAGAATTTTTGCAGTAGAAATTTTGTCGCATTTAGAAAGGTGTTTTGAAGAAGAGCGGCATTGGTTTTGAAGAAGAGCAGCACTGTGCATTCTACAACACTCAAAGATTTCTGCAAGTTTTCATTCTGCAATTTCCATGCAATTTCTGCTGCCCACTTTTAAATTTCAACATTTTGAAGAGATGCTGAAAAAATATTATTCAAAGTGGGTTTATGAAAGAAAAATTTCTGGGTTTTTTCACTAGTTTTTGCTGCTGAAATTTCCTGAGAAATTCTGCATTTTGAAAGTCTCATTCTTTGCTGCTAGAAAAGTCATTTTTGCCTCAAGTCTACAAGTTTCTGCAAATTATTCTGCTATACATTTGAAAATTTTTTGTTGTTTCTTATAGTCGATTTCCTGCTCTACTCTGTTGTTTAAAAAAATAAATAAATAAAAATAAAAATAAAAATAAAATAAAATAAAAATTAAATTATTTTCTGGGCAACTCGGCCCCTCAGCCCTCACGGCCTCCCTACCTACACACTCCACTTTCCACACCCTCTCAACGCATAGCCTACCCACTCCCCCCACTCACTTTGCCATACCTCCCCCTTACCCTGGCCTCTCGACCCTCCCCCTTACGCCCCTTCCCAACCCTGCAACCTCAAGGCCACTCCACTCCCCATGGCCTTTCGGCCCCCCAACCCCGAGTACTCAACCTACGCTACCCGACTCTCTAACGCTCGCCCTCACACAACGCCTTCAACGCTTCCCCCTCACACAACACCCTCAACTCGACTCCCACGGCCACCCGAACCCCATTCCCTACGTTACCCATCCGCCCGCTCTACACAACTCACCCTTGCATCCCCATTACAACTCGCCCTCCCCTGCCCCTCCTCGTTCCCCCTCTACGCAAACCCCATTCCCACATACTCGCCCCCTCCCTACGCTAATGCTACCTCTCCGCCCTCCCTACCCTTCTCCCTACCCGCAGCCATCTGACCCTCTCTCCCCCTCGACTCCCCATGACTACCCACTCCCCACAGCTCATCCGACCCTCCCTCATGGCCTACAGCCGTCTCTCCCCCCTCGTCATTCCCACATGACCTCCCCCTAGCACAACGACTCTAAGCTCACCCCGCGGCGCTCCCCCTCAACCCGCAGCACCTGCCCCTTTCCACTCGAACCTCGAGCTCCAACACTCTCCCTCCCCGCACAACGTTCATCTTTTAAAATAATTTCCCCCTCCCCTTTTTTTTAATTCCATTCCTGTTTTGTTTTAATTTTCAATTAATCCCCTTCAAAAAAATAAAAAAATAAAAAAATAAAATCTGTAAATGATTTAATTTTAATTTTTTTTACAGATAAACCTTCCCCAGAAAACACCTCCCCCAGTAAAATACTTCCCCAGGTAAAACCTTCCCCAAGTAAAACCTCCCCCAGATAACAACTCCCCCAGTTTTACCTCTGTTTTCCCTAATTTTTTTTTTTTTTAAAAGAGAGGAAGAGGAAATGAACAGTAGAGAAAGAAGAAATGGCATACGAAGCAGATGGATTCTCTACATAGAAGAGGAAAGTGAGATTTGCATTGTGATTTGAAGGGTGATGTGAAGACAAGTTTGCCATTATTTTTAAAATAGTGCTTTTGAAGAAGAAAAATCAGCTGCCTTAAAGGCTTCTTGCACAAGTGTTTTTGTTGCACTTTTATACAATATTTTGTAGAAATGTTGTATTGAACTTACATTATATTGTGAGTGGAATTTGCATCTTCATTCATAGTTGCAATCAAGACTTGAAGTGTAAAGTTGAGTTGTTGGAAAAATTGTTGATTGTCCTCCATCATTTGAGGAGCAGATTTTTCACTTTGAGATTTCCATAGTTGTAAATTCTTTTGAGTCATTTGTACTTTTTGAAAGAAAGTTGAATCACATTGTAAATGGGTGCATTTTCGGTTGAAGCCGACACCCTTTCATTTTTTGAGCCTAAGTTGTTGAAAAATGGCTAAAATCAATGAGGCATTAGAGTTGTTGAATAACCTCATTAATTCCAATGTTGATGATATGATAAAAATGAGCAAGAATGCTCTTTGTAACATTCAAAGTTGTTTGCAAGATGCACAAGAAAAGATTGAGTTCTTGCAGTTAGAATCTCAGCTCCAACAAGATGAACTTCAGCAAAAGAGTCACCATTCTGAACCTGTTTCTATTCAGAAGATTGAGAAGGACTCTCATCAGAAGAAAGAAGATAAAATTGTAGTTGATCCCCAGTCAGTTCCTTGTACAAGAGCAGATTTACATGTAGATTCAGCAGCTCAGCTTGCACTTCCCAAGCCCATCATCAGACCTTGGGAAGAGCTTGTCCACAACAAGCACCGAACTGGTCTTGGATATGACAAGGATGTGTCCTATCATATTCTAGACTACAACAAGCCCATCATATTTCAGAGTGTCGGTTTCCTGTATGACAGTTCACCTGCAGTTGTTCCAGATTTTGCTCCACTTCCACAACAAAAACAAATTGAAAAATGCCAACACTGTGATCGAGTTGGCCATATGAAAGATCATTGTTTTGATCTTCATCCATGCAAGCATTGTGGTCGGCACACCCATTCTTCAGATAGATGCTTCAGAAACAAGCCTGCTGCAAGAACGAAGATTCATCTTGGATGGATCACTTCTTGGCAATGGGCATCAGCGGCCAAGAATATGTTTATGACACATGTTAGAACTTGTTCTCGAATATTGAGAAAACTTGCAGTTGAGTCTTTGCCATCATCTCACCTTGTCCCTGACAGGGGGGAAAATGGTGGTCATGTACAAGCTTCGACGTCAGATCAAGCGAGCCTGAGCCACAATCTCTCATTCCATGTTCATAGTTGTAGCCAGAGACACAACAGTTCAAGCGAGCCTGAGCCACAATTCGTCATTCCAGATTCAGACTTGTAGCCAGAGACACGGATGCCCATGAGCATGCCTTCGGTTGGTGGACAACCTTAAACCATCATCTTTGGTTTGTGGATAGCCTTAAACCATCACAGGTTGTAGACCTCCCTTCTTTTAGGTTGAAGGTCTCCCTTTCATATACGAGGGACACTTCCTCTAGCAGAAGCCTTCAGCTTCTTGCCAGCTTTGGTTGAGTTCCAGGAAATGCTTCAAGCATTCTAGTGTTGTTGGTCATCCGTAAACCATCACAGGTTGTAGACCTCCCTTCTTTTAGGTTGAAGGTCTCCCTTTTTTATGAGGGACAATTCCTCTAGTAGAAGCTTTCAGCTTCTTGCCAGTTTTGGAAGAGTTCCGTGAACTGTAACAAGTATTGCGTTCCAGTGTTGGTGGTCATCCTTAAACCACCTCTTTTTGCCAACATTTTAGAGAGTTGATTCAGCGCAAGTGCTACCATGTATACTTTGCATATTTGTATTACAAATCTCTTCTTGGACTCACACATACCCCTTCGGATTAAGGGGGGGAATGTTGGAACACCTAATCCTCTATGGGTAGCTATGGAATGCGAAAAGTCACAATGGATTCCAAGTGACCTTGGAATGTGAAACCAAGAGTCACACCATTGTACTATAAATGTACATCATGTATAATGGAAAAATAAGAGAGTTGCACATTTATCCTTTATTGTGTGTTGAGTTTCTTGTTGTGTGTGTGTTTATCTTTCTCATACACCATGTGTGTGTTTAACATGGTGTTTAACCCCACTAAATTATAATTACTAGCCTATCTTCTAATCAGAAAAAAAGATTAAATTTCAATTATAATTAATTTATAATTATAAATAAATATATTAAATACAAAATTAACAATTTATTTTAAACCAGTGTTGTAGAGAAGCTTATTGCTTGCCACTCAAATTAAGAAAACCAATATTTTAGCCAACCAAAGTAATTTAAGACATACTCAAGCCCATATATTAAATATTTTATATTTATAAATATTTTATGTTAATAAATAATATAATATACATATAATTTTAAATTTTATATAATATATTATATTATATTGAAATAAATGATTAGTAATGTGGAATATCTAATTTTCATTTTTGTTTTTTTTATATAAATATATTATTTTTGTAATAAGTATATTATGTATTTTTGGTGTTATATTTTTAATTATATTTTTAATAAAGTTTGCAAATTACAAATTTATATTAATTTTGAATTTTTTAATATTTTTATGGTTAAGCTATATTTTATTATTATTAAATTGTGTTATTTATTTTATATATATGAATACATAATTAGTTAAATTAGGTTTTAAAAATTATAATTTTGATTTTTTTGGCATATTTTATTGTCAATTTTACCTAAATTTTGGTAAAGATGTGTTAGAATCACAAGTTTAAGTTATGCAGTTTACATAACCTTAGCATCCCACAAGTTTTTGAGGACTTTGAATCTATTTATACATTCAAAAACACAATTTTTAAACAAGAAAAGAACATAATTTCATCCAAAATTGTATCACTAGTTTCCTACCAAAAAGTAAATGAGTTAAACAAACACCTTTTTTTAGAATCCACAATAATATTTACAATTTTTCAATTTCTTAGTAAATATTCACAATAATAGCGATGACAATTAAGGATGATGTAATGACTTTATTTTCTATATCATTATATTGTAAATAGCTTTATGTAAATTTTTATACATTTCATGTTCTTAACATTTTTATTTTGATTTATTAATTGTAATTTTATAAAAGATACTTTTGCATCATATAATCAATTTTATTTTTGTTTTAATTTTTTATTGTCATCTTGAAATCAATTATTTTTAATTTTTTAATTAATTTTTATAAAAAAATATCTTTAGTTTCAATTTATTTAACAAATTTATATCTAAGATTTAGTATTTTGAAATCTTTTTATATTAAAATAAATCTTATATTATATGCAATTTTAAAACTATTCATTAAAATTTTGTACCATTATTTTTAATTTTCTTTGTAAAAAATATAGTAAATCTTCATTTATTTTTTCAATTAATTATTTTGACAATTAATCTCATAATAATAATTTTCATCTTAGTGTTGGATTAAAATAGTATCATTACTCAAATTTTAATTTAAAATATAAAATGCTAATAATTTTTTTTTTGATTTAAAGCATATGAATTTGAACTTTGAATCTCATGCTTTTACATATTACTTCATGACATATTACTGATCATCAATTGAATTTTAAATCTCATACTTTTACATAATACTTCATGACAATTGAACTTTAAATCTTATGCTTTTACATATTATATTATGACAAGGCGATCATCCAGGAAACTACACTCAATAAACATAAAATGTAATTTTCCTTATTAATTATCCATTTATGCATAATTAGGACTGATAATGACAAAATATTCATCAAACTATATATTCAATGCACCTCCTTATTATAGATTTTTGAAAAAAAATGTCGATGATGTGCTATTTTACATGATGACACCGGTAAAAGATGCTGATTACGCCCACAACATGGAGGGGCAACTATTGTATAGCAGACACAACACAAGTTTGAAATAGTGTTACGATGAGCACATAAGTGGCACGTGTCAGTTAGCGTGTGGTCTAAAGTGTGGTGTAAGCTTGGGACCTAATCTACGTTCAAGTGGATGGAGGCTTGGCTTCTTTGTGCTTCTTCAAAAAAATCGTTTCATTGATTCAACTTGACGGTAGTGACAATGAAGTCAGTGTAAGTTGTTTATGAGCCTGATGTATGTGAGGTAATTATAAAGATTTGTTTTTTATTAATATTATTTTAAGAATTTTAATTTTTTTTTTGAAATAGTTTATAGTATAGGTATCGAGATCCAATTAGAATTCAAAGTGAAATATTGATAATTTTAAATTATATATATATATATGAGAGAGTTTATATATATATATATATATATATATATATATATATATATATATATATATGAGTTTTTTCATTATTTTTTTATGGCATTATAATTTTTATTTACAATTGAATTAAGAGTTTTTATATATTTGAGTTTATACATTTTGAATTAAGTTCGAATAATAAATTGATAATAGATATAGGGTTAGAGAGATTGTGTATAATTAGATTAAGAGTTTATATATATTTATGCTTATATAGTTTGAATTAAGCTCTTATAATAAATTGACAATAGCTATAGGGTTAGAGTTTGTGTATTTATTTTGGAAAGAATTTAATTAATATAAAAATGTTATAAAATAAAATAAAATTAAAATATTTATAAAATATTTTGATTTGAAATGAGTTATGTTTTTTGAACAATTGGTATTGGTAAGTTATGGTACTGGCTCATAGTATTATAACAAAGTCTATTTACAAGGTAATAATATCCATAGTAAAATGTGAGTAAATATTCATGGTTAAGAAACTTATTATTGAGTTTTAATTTTAAAAATGTTAAAAAATTAAATTAAAATAAAACATTTATAAATATTTTGATTTTTGGGCATCTGTGATGATGATGATGATGGTTAACGTCCACTCAGACCAAACTTTGGTCTATCAGACCTATAATTTTCTTAATTCTTAATTGTCTGGCTTCTCGTCTTTCTTGGCGAGATTGGTGTTGTAGCTTTCTTTTTCTTCTCTACGGTCTTCCAACTTCCTTTATCTTACAACTCCTTCATCTCTTCTAATCCTTGGGACACTGGTGTCTTATCTTCGGGATCTGGGAGATCCACTTTGCTGCTAAATGAAGATTTCTTTTGTGCGGTATTCGAATCCTCATAATTGTTGATGCTTGAGGAGCTGTGGAGTTCGTTTTTTTGTTGTTGGGCGGGGCTTTCCCCCTGCTTGTCTTGAGGGTTGTTTCTTTCTTGCCCGATTTCTTGCGATTCAGAGTTTACTAGAGAGTATTCTTCCTTGATGACAGTGTAATGTTCTTTTTGTGCTCCTTCCCACCATGTAGATCTATGGTGATTCTTTCTAGCAAAATTTTTCTAGGAGACTTTTGGGCAATTTTTGGCTAGATGGCCTGTCTCAAAGCAAGATCGACATCTAAAGAGGACACTTTCATAGTCGAGTTTCTGGTTCCATACATAGTCTTTGCTTGTTAGGATTATTTCAGCTGGGAATTCGGCGCTGAAGTCCATTTCTACACAGATGCGTGCATAGGTGGTTCTGACATATTCCTTTGTTTATGGGCACCTGCAGTAAAATTTCCCAATTGCATTTCCAATGGCTTTTAGCGAGGAGAGATTCCAGAGGTGCAAAGGTAGGTTTGGAAATCTGACCCAAACCAGTGCTGAGGTTATGACTGTTGTTGAGGGATCGAATGATGGGTTCCATGGTTTCATGAATAGGCCCGATTTTTCCTAAAACCAAGGGCCAGAATCTAAAATACATTGTCTGCTTTAAGAGTTTTCAAAATCTACTATAAAGAAACCCTTAGCATAGGGGTAGATATTAATTTCATCAGAGATGAGAGGCTTCCATACATCCGAGATCCAACTGTGAAGAGCTATCAGTCGTGGCCAAAAGCCATTAAACCGGCAGATTAAGGCACTTTTAGAAAACTTGAAGGCCTCATCCAGTGAGGCCTTGACCACCTGCACAGTGGGAGCTGGGGCTTCACTGACAATATGGGTAGGAGATTGACTCTCAGAGGCAGATGGAACTGGGCTGACAATTATCTTTGCGACGCTGGGAGCCATACTGCGGAAGAGATATTATCGAACCCTGTGGAAGAGATGTGAAACCCGTTCGATGAAGAGAAGAGAGCGGAGGTTTAACCACAAAATATTCTTCTCTAACACGGTATGTAAAATTGATGTCAGTAACAGAGCTGTGCAAAACCCTCACTCGCGCTCGTTAACCAAAACTGTTTTCAATTGGTGAAAGAACTCGTTTTCAATCAACAAGAGTCTTCAAATCAGATGTAAAGCCGGTAACAAATTTGGCATATAAAGTCATGTTATTGGCCCATAGTATTATAACAAAGCCTAAATTATTATGAATTTTTTAAAAAGATATATGAACATGATGTATGGTCATATATACATAGTCCAGTTGTATTGGAAAATTTATACAATAGTGTGGACGACTTATATAGTTTGTTTTTATAGTTCATATCAAGAAGATTGAGCTATGCGTTTTTGTGTGAGGACCATCTTTCTCACTTACCCTACAAAAAATTATGATTTGTTTATTTGTGAAAGTCCAAGTGGAAATATATAGTGAATCTCCTAATTATATTCTTAAGTTTTCTAGAAAAAACACACTGGAAATTTAATCTTTAAATATTTATAATAACACCTAGTTTTTAACTATTATATTTTAGCAATGTTGCATCCTTACTATTTATTCATGATGATCGATTAAGCTTTTCACCTTGTCATGAGGACTAACCACATTAAATGTTTGAAATGTCTACCAAATAATAATAAAATGTGATTAATCTGAAAGACATCTATCTAAATAGAAATCAATATAAATTTATATTCATTTTTAATATATACATATTATATATCAATTCTATATTAAAAAATTATATATATATATATATATATATATATATATATATATATATATATTTCTAAAGAATATTATTTTCACACATAAGTCTATGTTATTTTTGTACAATGAATAAAAGCCACATGATAGTAATGTGCAAGAAAACAAAAACCCTATTATTTCTACCACCTGGCTCTTATTATATATGATATTTATTTATTAAAATTATACAAAGTAGGGAACCATTGTGATTACAAGTGAGAAATTTGAAGAAATAAATTGAATATTCCACTTTCCATCTCACTCTCCTTCCAAACCAATTTAAATATTCTATGTTCATCCATTAGCTACCCAACGTTGGATATTTTGAGTTTTGATGTTAGGGTTTCCTAGCTCTTTGTGTGTTTCTTGAATCTATTTATTGTGCTACTTTATTTCATTTCTCTTAGGCAGATATTCTTATCTCCTAAAATCATTAATATAATATTTCTAAGCTATTTTCACTTGTAATGTTAAGAAAATTTGTATTTGTATTTTTTATGTTATGACCTATCTTCATTCAACGTGTTGCATTGAATTTTTGAACTTTTCTTCACTTTACGGTATGTGCACTATATGCATTAAAATCTAACTTTAAATTTATAATCTAAACATTTACTTAGAATTGAAATTTAAATTTAGTAATCATAAGTTCAAGAATAATTCATATTGATTGGAATTGAAAATTCAAATGAGGAGAATGGAGTTTACATTGAAAGCTAAGGTTTCCTGCTTTGTTCCTTGCCCATCCGCCTATGCGGGTTAGGGGCATGGTTTATGTTGTTTGGAGGTGATATAATTAGGTGTTGCATACCCCAATTTATTCTTGGCCATAACGAGAGGGACTTTCAAGTTTTTGCACACAATGGATAGGCTACTTGACTCTAGTTGCTCATTACTAGTCTCAACGGATAGGGAATGACTTTGTAGTGCTACCTCTTATTAATAATGGGTCTGTTTGCTGAAAATAACATGTTGTGAACATAATTTATAGGCTACAACATTTATTTAATGGTTTTCTTTTTGTTTTCCTTGATGAAGATATGGAGTGTGAGCCCAAAAAGGCCATGATTCGTTTATCCCTTATGTTATGTTTTGGAGTCCCTTATTTGCTCTATATGAGGGGTGTCACGGTTAGTGGTGGCCCATCTTTCTATGCAAAAAGGGGAGTTCTTTACAAAAAATGTGGCCAAATGCTCTATCTTTTTTGAGAAAAGCGAACCACAAGCAGAGTGGGAATTAAAATTTTTCCATATTTTCATAAAGAATGTGAATGGGAAATCCTCCTCCTCTTTCTAGATAAGGAACTCAGACTTTGTCAATATTATGAAACATAGTATAGAGAATGAGTGTGGCATCCATGTAAACCTTCAAAGTGTCATATATGAAGGAAATAAACTCTAGGACTCTTCAGATATTAAACACTATTGCATCACCAAGGAATCAACCATAGTTATGAACTTGAGGATGTGTAGAGAAGCTCCAGGATACCAGACAAAAAATGGACCAGGTTCTTATAAGTATTCGATAAAAGGAAAGGATTCCATCCCTTTCAAACAACACGCGAACAATTCAAGACCTCAAAACCAAAACATCACATGACCCTACATTATAGAGAAAATGGAAAAAGTACCAACCTTGGAAGTAAATATTCATAAGTAAGCTCTCTCTTTTCTATTGTCCAATCTAAGGCTATTATTTGTAGGTTTAATTGTTTCTCACCCGAAAATTAAGCATGATAGCAGTGTTTTTTTACTTATTGGATGCCAAACTACAATATCTATATATTTTCCAAAGACTTCATAATTGTTCAATTTGATATACAAAAATACTTGGAGTTTGTTCTAAATGAAAGACCATGGTTTTGGGCTAGTTATGGACTCTTCATCACACCATGGTTCCAAAAATTTGATTCTAAAACTATGGTGGTATCTACAATGCCTGTATGGGTGAGACTTCCAAATTTCCCTCTCCTGTTTTGGCACCATAAGGTCTTAGAGGATACTCGAAACACTATTGGATCTATAAAGAACATAAAAAGGTCTATTTACTTTTGCTAGAATTTGTGTAGAGATAGACCTTAGTAAAGGTCTACCTAGCCATATTCAAATGAAATACAAAAACTTCCAGTGGAACCAAGTATTAGATTATGAGAATATGACATTTAGATGTCGAACATGCTTCCAAACATGACACTTGAAAACACATACCCACAAGATAAAAATCCAAAAAAGAAATGAGGCAAACCCATAAGCCAAAAGGATGGTAGTTTCTAGATCCACACCTCTTAGAAGAAGAAGAAGAAATCATGGACAACTAACCAATCCACACAGAAGTGGATGCTTAGGCTTATCGTGGAAATCAAGAAAAAGGGGAAGTTGCGACATAAATCAAAATTGCAACTCTTATTCATAACGATATTGATTTTGTTGAGATCTAGGCATCTGATGGGATAAGGGGCACCAAAATAGCACATCTATTTAAAATTTCAGGCTCAAACAAAGAAGACTCAGCAAAGGCATCAAGAAGTGAGTTGGAAATGATTCTTGTTGAGCTAAACTTTGAGGGTTGGTCGAAAGTTCAAAAAAGAGAAATTAAGTGATTTCTTTCTCACTTAATTATGTTTTTTTCTTGATGTGGGTTTTTTTAATATTTTTTCTTTTATTAGCTCATTGTCTAGAGGCAAATTTCTAGAATGCATTCAACATATGCAAAATGTAAATTTTATTATTTCTATCACGATGAATAAAATTACGAGTGTTTTTCTACAGGTAAAGAGAAGTCATATTGATTTGATACCAATTTAAAAAACAAATACAAAATGTGTAATATGGGCTCTCAACACTCATAATTGAATTTTAAATTTAGTAATCATAAGTTCAAGAATTCATATTGATTTGATACCAGTTTAAACATTGAATCAACCCTGTAAGAGATGATTTGATATTTATTAAGAATTATTTTATCAATCTAACAAATAACCACAAAAACATATCACATAATAATATATATATATAACAATTAAAAAAATAGTTATATATATATAATTTACATATTTTTAATAAAGTTAAACATTCACATAATTGTATAAAGGCCTATAGGTCTCGAGAGTTGTAACGAGGCTCTAATACAATATGTAATGACTTAAAATTTTAGATGAAATATAGATAAATTCGTAGTTGTTAATTAATAAACATAAAGAAGATTTGATAACCAATCTCATAATCTGTATGAGAGTTGAGTGGGAGGAACCTAACCTCAGAGTTGAAGAATTGAACTTATTTGCAACTTGTAAACATCGAGTTTCCGTCCACTAATCTTTAATCCTACTGATCATAACCAACATGTCGGGAATGATTTCCAACCCAATCATAAAATTAACTGCACCATGTCTTTTTGTAATTAGCCACCCCAAAACTCCTAATCAACTACTTTTGCTAGTGACTTGTCTTGCTTTGTCAATACATTTTTGGAAAAATATATCTCACATCCTTTTCATTATTTAATAAATATAATTTTTTTATCTAAAATAAATGAAAAACAATTCTATATATAGTTTACTTGTTACTTTGCATTTTTACTTCTAGTTTTTCCACACATTTATATTTATTTTATAATTAACAGAATAATTTATTTTTTTTACTATGATTTTTTACATTGTTTTGTTTTTATTTTTATTTTATGATCTTCTACTTTATTTAGCCAAAAATCTTATTCTACAACTCAATATGAGAGAATGTGTAAATGTTTCCATTCGTTAGTGGCCCTTTAAAATAAGAAAATAATATTAAATATGTTCTAAATGGAAAAATAATGTAGATTATATTTTTAAAAAATGAATATGTTGTAAAGCAATTATAAGTAAAAAAAACATGTGACAAATTTTTTTATTTGGTCCTATATATATACTCTATTTAGCATTCAAAAAGAAAATTTAAACAATGAAAAATAACACATTGTTGCACACTATTTTTTTATTTTATTAACTTCTTGTTAAAGTGGATTTACCTGGTTGAGCTAAAAACACATTTCTTTTAGTTGAACTTAAACCTATGTCTTTTCAAATCTCTAAAGTCTCTTATTTTTTTTATTAATATGATTTAATTTTAATTTTTTAAAATTTGAGCTACAATATCTATATTTCTTTAAAATAAATAAACTAGAAGTTGCCCCAATAGGTGCAAGCCCCAATAGGTGCAAAGATATATCGAAGGAGTATGATATGTCTAATAATAATTTAAAAACATAAAATTACAATTTGACTAAATAATAGAATTTGTGCTATATTTCTTTAAAATAAATAAACTAGAAGTTGCCCCAAAAAGTGCAAAGATATACCGAAGGAGTACAATATGTCTAATAATAGTTTAAAAACATAAAATCACAATTTGACTAAATAATAGAATTTGTTTGCAAAATAAATTTATTTATAATTAAAAATATATTTTAAACAACATTAAATCACAATTTAGTGATAAATTTCACAAGTGTATTTGGATAAAGAGTTAGAGAGAGAAAAAATACTATATTGAAGAGTTTAATCCTACTCATAATCATTAGCAAAAGTCGGAGAGCCATGGAGAGCCATGCCAAAATAATTGTGGGAGGAAAGAGTATGTATTTTTTGCTTTTCGAAAAAAGTGGAAAGAGAAAAAACATTTCATTTTAATACAAAACTCACTTATAACTGCTATTTTTTAAAGAAAAAATACTTAAAATGTCATTATCTTTGAATATAAACTTTATAAAATTAGTTATTTTTTGAATTTTTTTATTCAAATTTTTCATAAAAATCTTTTATTTAACATATCATTTTTTAACGAAAAAATCCTAAAATACATATTTTTTAAATAACTATATGCAAAATGTGTATTTTTTGGAGTGTTTAAATTTTTTTTTTTTTTTATGACAATTTTTTAATGTGTATTAAAGTATTAATTAATGATATATAAATATATAAAAATACCTAAGAAAAACAAAAAAAACATGTTTGAGAAACCTTAAAAAAAAATTAGGAAGAAAAACAAGAAGATGAATAAGACAACAATGATAAAATTATCAACATTTAAAAAAAAATATTCACACTTAATATGTTAGATAATTTAAGTGTAAAAAATGAGCCATCTAAAAAACGGTTGATGTTGCATCAACACTTTTCAAAATTATAATGAAAATCAGTAACATTTAAAAAAAAATGTTTATATTTGATACATAAGAAAATTTAAAGTGCCAAAAATATGCTAAAAGAGAAGGTATATTACAAATAACCACTTTTCAAAATCGGGTGATTTTTTAGCTACCTTAAAAAAATGAGTAATCGTAATTTTCTCGTTTGATCGGTAACTATGATTTTCTCCACAACTTCCTTGCACACACGTTTCCTTCGCACAACCAAATACTCACTCGCAGAAAAGAAATTAAGTGAAACATAAATGGCTAATTAAAATAATGATGAAATAACTAAGCAAGTGAACGTGGGCGTATTATGGAAGACCACATTTCGATTATATATTATAATATAATAATTCTTCAAATTGAGCGTGTGGGAGTGAGGAGCTCCGCATAAGAGCTGTGCACTGCCAAACAAGTGAAAATAAAAAAAAGAGACCAAATTTGACTAAAGATCTAGTCCCCATCCAATAATTGATGATAATGTAGGAGTGTTTTCTCTGCACTCTCGCACAATGAGAACCAAGGCAAGCAACGAAGAAATTAAACTAAATTATTTCCATGGGATAGGAAAGTGAATCAAAGCTTTAGCAGTAGTTGAACCCCACAACAACTTATTTTCCTCGCGCTCTCTTCGAGATATAACTGATCTACCTATATTCCCTATTTTCCATGGAAAATTCAACTCGACTCAGGGTGGGACTCGTTGAGTTTCTACTGTTCGGGAAGCTGTGCGGGGAAAAGACATCCCAATAAAATTGTTAAGCCTTGCTGCCTCTCCTAATTGGCCGCTCATTTAAAGAACCCAGGATGGTTTCCCTTCGACCGAACCCACTTCGTCTTAGCATGCAAATATGCAGGAAATCAATCGATGCTTACATGCCAACGATATTGCCATGCAAACAAAAGTTGCAGCATTCATAATCTTCATGTCCTCTTCATAGGTCACTCTGAACACGCACGCAAAGGCACCGACCAAGAAACACACATTTCGTTTCAGAAAACTGAGATGAAACCGAAATGCAAACACCGACACGGAAAGCCCAATAAACCTAAAAAATTAGAACGTAGATGCGGCGAAATTCAAAAAATAATGCAGAGGAATCGAATTGAAATAAACTTCGTCTACCAAATGTGAATTCGGCACTATCAGCCAGTTGTCCTATATGTTCACTGTGAAGAATATGTGTTCATTGGGGTGAAGTTCAACCAGTTGTGGGATTTTCTGCACATTGAGTTCAATATGCAGCACATTGAGTTGAACTTCCTCACTCTAAGTCAAGTCATAGTCTAAAATACCCATAAAATAGTTTAGAAATTCTGGCGAGAATCTGAAATTTTTAGGTAAATTTTTTTAAAAATCTGGATTACAACTGTGAAATTTCAATATTTTGGGTGCTACAGGGATTTTTGATGGTGTTGAATTCATTTCCACCATCAAAAAAATGATTCAAATACTCCAACTACTTGATTTTTTGAATTTTTTTTATTGAATTTCAGCAAAATCCTGCGGTCCGGGTATTATCACTACTACACCAAGGGCATTTTAAGACATTTGTTTAAGACAAAAGAAATCTTTTGTCTTAAA
>CM076569.1:278046427-278166543 GCA_034641835.2 Pinus albicaulis
GAATCAAGAAAAAAAAAATTGAGCATGTTTTTGGCACTTTAAGTTTTTTTCATTTTGTTTTTTTTTTTTTAATTAATTTTTTTTTTTAAGTGGTGTTTTTTATGTCGATTTTGAATAGTGGTGGTGTATCATCACCAACGTTTTTTTATAGGATTGATTTTGACACTATAAATTTTCTAATGTCTTCTTCTTCTGTGAGATGTTTATTTTTAAGTGCATTTATGTACTTGTGTTTTAAAAATAAAAAAATAAATTTTTTAAAAATAAAAACTTGTAATGATATCTTCACTTTTTCACATACATAAAAGATGGAAAAAGGGTCAATATTCTAAAGTTTATATTTTCTACATGTTTATGTATTGTTAAATAAATTTTCAATGCACATCAAAAAATTGTCGCTAAAAAACCAATATTTTGAACCATATGACAAAAAAATACAAATTTTCAATATAAATACAATGCAAAAAATACACTTTTACAGAGTTTTTGTTGGAAAAAACATGTTAAATAAACTAATTTTTTGGGAGAATATTAACAAAAAAACTTAAGAAAACAACATTTTTATTGAATTTTATGTCAAAAAATAATAGCAATCACATGTTTTTTGCAAAAAAAAAGGGTTGTTCTCATAAAATATCAAAGTCTAAACATTACAAGTAAAACTGTTTAATAGTTCTAAAGAATAAGTTTTGTTTGCAAGCATAACTTAAACATCATCAACAATATCAACTAATACATCTTCAACATCATCTAGAACATCATTGATGGCTTCTTTTGCAGCATTTTCTTCTTCATTTTGATCATCACTGTCTTCTAATGGATCTTTCATGTCAGCAAATCTTCCAAAGTGTCCCTTTCCAATCATTCCATATAATGGTGGTTGAGGTTCCTTTGCTTTTTTTGCCACACGTGATTCATTAAAATCTCCTTTCCTCAAACCAACTTCTTGCTTCGCATCTGGAAGGAATTTAAGAGCGTTAATTCTTTGTGAAATAAATTTGCATTGAACTGGGTCTTTCTTAATGGCAATGCAATTTCTTCCTTTTAGTAGGCAACATGCTAGTGTTGTACCTAATCATCAAGCACAAAAAAAATAAGTAAGAAAATTAGTATGGAGACATAAAAAGTAAAAAAGACAATATTTAAATTTAAATTTGTATATCAAAACTTACCTGAACCTGAGAATAAATCCAAAACCCATTCTCCTTCATTTTAACATAGATCTATAAGATAGTTAATCAATGCTTGTGGTTTTCGATAAATGTTAACTATATCTCCTTTTGCATCTTTATCCTCATATGCTAGTTTTCTTACCACTGCATCATAAACCAATACTTGACTATGACTCTTCCCATCTACTCGATTCATAATAATATGCTTATAGCTATCGTCTTTTGTCCAACATTCAACATGGATGAACTCACAATCATTTATAATAGGCTGATCTTCGGAAGAAACAATATTTGACTTTTGCCTGTAACATAACATAGTAAAAGTTCAATTAAATTTTACATGAATAAAAAAAATTTAGGAGGAATCAAACATACAATTTCAAAGTCTTACCATGTAAGTTGCATCCTTGAGTTTGCTTTACCCTTGAAGCTTGTTAATAACATTGGAAACTGTGTGTCTGAATGAAATGTCACAAATCGCCAAAGTGGTGATGTTGTCACTTCTTGAAAACCCGTAACCACTTTACTAAAAACTTGATAAGTATATGGTTCTCTATCATATTCAATGTCTGGGAAATTGAAACCATGAGGAATATCTGCAATAACTAGGCCATATTCCCTTTTAGGTATTAGTGATGCAATGTCTTCACAGTCACCTTGTATTATTTGATATTGGACATTGTCGAGCCCATTCCAAATGTAATGATTAAGAGTAGGATCTAGTTCAACATTCATAAAACGCTTCCTTCTCATGTTCTCCATCTTAATTTTTTCAATAAAGCTTTTGAAAGTATCTGGTACTCCATTTCCATCCTTCTTCGACATCTTTAATGACATAAAAATATATATATAGATATGTATAAGTAATAAAATAGAAATAGTTAAAATATGAATAAAATAAATTTATAAATCAACATACCTTATTGAATGCAATATAAAACTCTTTTAGTGTTGATGTAGAACTTGCTTCTCGGTAGTTGCATACAACATCATCCCAACTGTCTTCATTCAACATTTTAACCATGTGTTCTTGTATTTTCATAAAAATTTTCTGACTGAATAAATCAAGTTAAAAACGTTAATATATTGACATGTATAACAAATTCTACCAACAACATTATGTTTTATTTAAAAGAAAATTATAATGAAAGAAATAGTTCAAGAAACTTACTTTTGAAATTCTGCACACATTTCTTCCATTGATAATTCACCCGACTTCACACGGGCTAATACTGATTTGACTAATTTATCATCCTTCACACCTTGCATTTTTCTCCAAGGTGTAATAGTCATATCCTCTGGAAGCTGCTTCATTTCAGGACCCCCCTTACTGTTGGTACATATTATGGGTTTACTCTTTCTAACCTTCTAATTTTTTATGGAAATATTCTCCCATCGATCAAAAATCTCATCAATCAAATCCCATACCTCCCTAGTGCTAAATGCCAACTGAAAAATGTTATCTGTGCCTCTGAAGAGATTTGTATTCAATTTTCCATCTTTTGCTTTTTTTTCATCAATTTGATAACCTGTTTCCATTAAACATTCCTTTAGAAATGCTACACTAACTTGTGTCTTATCCCCACGACATTTTTCTATGAATTCATTATGAATAAATCTGACCCTTTGGATGTAAGTCATTTTCATTCTGTACTCATTATCTACATTATGATCCCATGCTAATAACTTTGATTCCATTTCTGTTAAGCCAGCGTAAATGATGCATTTCACTGTTTGAAAAAGATAGTTATTGGGATATTCTACAATCAATTGTATTTTAGCCTCTATTGAATGGTTTCCTCCAATTACATAATATTTATAATCAAAACATTTTGTCTTGTCAAATGCTTGTTTGTTGGGAACCTGACATGGATCGACAAGAACCACATAATCCACCACATGCGCATATGGATTGAACCTGAACAATGTTTTCAGATTATGTACATGTAGGTGATGGGTCTTTCTAATTTGATATTGAGATTGTCCTTCATCTGGGCCATAAAATTGGTTAACATTAAGCTCAAATGTTTGGCCACCAAGAATTAATTTATTCTTCCTCAGCTCTTGTCGAATAGCATTTTGTTTTGTTTTAATAATGCCATCCTCTAACTCAGCACCTGGTGTTATGATTTCTCTGCTTCCGTAAGAGCTTTCAATTTGTTCTTCACTGCTGCTCACGACCTTTACAAGTTCACCAATATTTGATTTCCTAGCCTTATTGGATAACATATCAGTTTCTTTATAAACAAGCTCTCCTCTATGAGGTACAAGAGAGAGATCTTTGGCAATTTTTCTTTTTGGTGTCTGGTCTGTTTTCTTCTTTTGCACAATAGTTCTCATCTCCTCCTCACTAATTCTATCATAATTTTATGTTTCATGTTCGACACCTTCAAAAGAAACATGTTTAAGTTTATTAGATTGACCCACCTTAGTGACACTTGGTTGATCCCCTCTTTGTACTGTTGTAGTGTCACGAGCTATTGCTCTTTGCTTCAATCTCCTATCTTCTGCTTTGTCTTTGTGGAAAGTTTTGATCACATCCATAACATTTGGCACCAACATATAAATACCATCAGACATGTTTGAAAGACTCGGAAAAAAATCCTGTGAAACAAAATAAAACATGTCAATGATCAATAATTTATAAAAAATTGAATCATCCTTACAATAATGCATAGAGGAAATAAAAATAAGCATACTTACAATGTTATTTGCAATGTTGCTTGCTATTTCTTCAGAAAATTTTGAAGTTATTTCATCTGTGTCATACTTGATGATTGATAGACGATATCTAACCTTCTCACGTTTCTGAGCCTTCCTTGCAAGAACATAAATAGTGTTTGTATTCGGGACCGTACATATGTCTCGTACTCTGCCCATCACATCATATTGCTCATTTAAGTCAATCATACCACAAATCAGATAGATGTGTATATCAGCCTCCGTTTCACTGTCTTCAAGATACCATGAGAAATTGGTTTTATCTATTTCCTCGGCGTTCTTCCAATCAGAAATAAGCTTTAATGAACCTGGTGCCCCACTTGCTTGACTTTTATTAGTGTGTGCAACAATATCCTTATTGCATCCAACAGTGTCCATAGTGCGTCCAGCTGCAACTTTAGATTTTGGAGTTGTATCCATAGTGCGTCGAACTGCAGCTGTAGATTTGGGAGCTGCTGCCGTAGATTTGGAAGCTGCTGCCCTAGGTGCAGAAACATTCACAGAAATATTTTTTGATGCCATTTTCCTGATATATATATATATATATAAGTTAATGGAAAAATATTACGGATAAAATAAATTTAATAAACAAAATTTATTTCTAAAACTAAATAATTTGAAATTAAAGCAGTAAAATTAACTATAAAAATTTTCATTTAAAAACAAAATATTATAAATCATATGTATATATATCTATATAATATGTTTTGAATACATTTTATAAAAAATTTAAAAATGTGTTTAAATTGTATAAAATAATTTAAAAAAAATAAACTAGTATTTTCAAAATTCAGTTTGTGTTTAATATTTAAAAAAAAACAAAAAAGTTACTAACTATTTATAACAAATGTTATAATATTATATAATTTTTTATTTTTTTAATTGTATTGTTATATAGTTTTTTTTTAATTAATTTATATTGTTATATTAAAACAAATTTTTTTTTTTAATTTATTATATTGTATTTTTTTTAATTATATAATGTTTAAAAACAAAACATAATTGTTGTTTAATGATTTTTTTTTTTTTGATATATATATATATATATATATATATATATATTTGTTATATTTTGAAATTTTTAACAATTATTATTTAACAATGTTTTTATTATATTATATAACAATTTTTTTTTTATATTTATATATAACAATGTTTCTATGAACTTTTAATTGTTTTATTAAAACAAATTATTTAAAAAAAAATTAAAAAAAAAATAAAAATTTAAAGAACAAAATAAAATTAAAAAATGTTTTCTTAAAAAAAATTATTTAAAAAAAAAATTATTTAAAAATTTAAAAAACAAAATTATAAAATTATTTAAAAAAAAAAAAACCAAAATTAAAAAAAAAAATTGTTAAAACAAATTTAAAAAAAAACAATTTAAAAAACAAAATTAAAAATTAAAAAAATTAAAAAATTAAAAAAAATTAAAAAATTAAAAAATTAAAAAAAAAAAAACCAAAATTAAAAAAAAAAATTGTTAAAACAAATTTAAAAAAAAAACAATTTAAAAAACAAAATTGCAGAAATTAAAAAAATAAAAAATTAAAAATAAAATTAAAAAAAAAACATTTAAAATTTTTTTAAAAAATTGAATCGGCCTGCCCGTTGGGTGCCGGGGCTAGCCAGGCGGCGCCACGGGGGCGGCCCAGCCCGCCTCTGGCACCCCCCTTGGCCGAGGGCCAATTCCGGGAATCGGCCCTCGACGAGCACAGGCCCGCCTGTTGGGCGCCACCAGGCCAGCCTCGGCGCCCAACGGGCGGCCGCGCGCAGTTTTTTTGTTATTTTTTAATTTTTTTTAATTTTTTTTTTTATTTGTTTTTAAATTTTTTTTTAAATTTTTAATTTTTAATTTTTAATTTTTTTTAATTTTTTTTTTTGTTTTTTAATTTCGATTTTTAATTTTTTTTTTATATAATATAATTATTAAAACATTATTTATTAATTAAAAAAATGTTAAAAATATCAAAATATAACAAATTTTAAAATTAAAAAAAAAACAATTTATTAAATCACAATAATGTTTGGTTTTTAAAAATCATATAATTTAAAAAAAAAAAAAAAACAATATAATAAATTATAAATAAATAAATAAAAACATTTGTTTTAATATAACAATATAATTTTAAAAAAAAAACTATATCACAATACAATTAAGAAAGATATATATATAACAAAACAATAAAGAAAAAAAAAAATTAAAGATTTAAAATTAAAAAAATAAAACAAAGATTTAAAATTAAAAAAATAAAATAGAATAGAATATAAAATAAAAAAATTCTCAAATAAAAAAAAAAATTTAAATAATGAAATCACTCATATATTTATGATAAAAAAAAATAAAAATAAAAAATGTTATAATATTACTTTTTGTTTTATGTGCATGGTCATTTTATAGATTTTTATGTCTAAATGAACCTGTAAATCTTTAAAAAGAAAAAAAATCTAAATTTTTTGTTCTTAAAACCCTAAAAAATTTAGTTTTTTTTGCATTTTCTTCACTAAATAAATATTAAAAAATCAAGGTTTTTGAACCTAAGAACCTTAAAAAAGTAGTTTGTGGACACAAAAAAACTATAAAAAAACAAATTTTTCCCAAAATCGTCTCTAAATTGACAGAATAGAAGGAAAACTAACCTTTGAAATGAAAAAAGCTGTTGTCACCAATGCCAACACAACGCCTCCTCAAAATTATGAATAGCAACACAATGCCTCCAATGCCAATGCAATGCCTTCACGAAGTTACCAATGCCAATGCAACACCTTCACAAAATTACCAATAGCGACACAATGCTTCCAATGCCAATGCAATGCCTCCATGAAGTTACTAATGCCAACGCAACACCTCCAGAAATTTGCTCTAACAAATACCAGAAAACTTGATGTGATGTGATGAATAGAAACAATCATTCATTTTAAATAGCGTATATTGTCTGATTGGTTTACTGTTTAATGAATGTGGGATTAAAATTTCAAATTTAAAATATTTACATTTAATTTATTATAGTTCATACTATAGTTAAAATACTTATTATTTGCATGTAGTTATCATAATTAATATTTTATTTAATATTTACATGTAATCAATGTTTAAAATCATGGGATTAAATTTTAAAATCTAAAATATGTACATGTAGTTAATTATAGTTTAAATAGTTAATATTTACATGTTGTTATTTTTGTAAATATTTACATGTAGTCAATCTTAAACCATTCAAATAAGAAAATTATTTTAGTTTTGAAGACATGCATGAAAGGAATATTTTGTGGATATTTTGAATAGAAAGTATGGTGAAATATTTGAAGACCAACAGTGTATTAATAAATTTTGAAATATATTTTAGATGAATATAACGTAAGTTTAAAATAAAAAATTTAAAATATTTACATGTAGTCATTATAGTTAAAATAGTTAAAGTTTTTCGCGAATTTTTTTGGAGGGAAATTTTGGAGGGGAATTTTTTCGCGAATTTTTTTGGAGGGAAATTTTCAGTCTTTAAGCTATATATTGTAAGTGGGAGAGGAATTTGTATCATTCAACCTATTCTTGTTGAAAGCCATGGTTTCTTCTCATAACGAATTTTTTCTTTCTAGAACATCAACATCTTCGTCACGCAACAACTCTATTCAGAGTGATGAATATAACGGGAGTTCGTTCACCATGAATAGAGAGTCAAAAAATTGACTTGGTCATTATCCTAAAGATGATGAGAACAAAATTGATGAGGTGCAGTAAAATGAAATTTCTGTAAATCGAGCACCAGTTATACCACTTACTCTTAATCCTAAGGATAATGAAAGCAACAATGATGAAGGGCATGATGAAAAAATTCCAGAGTCAAAAGTTTCACTTCGTCCTAATCCCAATGATTATGAGGACACTATTGATGAAGAGAGAGATGAAGAATATCCACTTTAGCTTAATCCTAAGGATTATGTGAGAACAACAAATGAAGAGGGTAATGAAGAATTTGTAGAGTCAAAATATCCACTCTGTCCTAATCCTGAGGAGTATGTCAGCACCACTGATGAAAATGGGGATGTAAAATTTCCAGAGTCAAAATATCAAATTCGTCCTAATCTTAAGGATTACGCGAGCACCACTGATGAAGAGGGGAATGATAATGTTTCAGAGTCAAAACATCCACTTCGTCCCAATCCTAAGGATTATGCTAGCACCACTGATGAAGAGGGAAATGACAAATTTACAGCGTCAAAATTTCCACTCCATCCTAATCCTAAGGATTATGCAAGCACCACTGATGAAGAGGGGGACGAAAAAATTCCAGAGTCAAAATTTCCACTTCGTCTTAATCCTTAGGATTATGTCAGCACCACAGATAAAGAGGGGAATGAAGAATTTGCAAAGTCAAAATATGCACTTCGTCCTAATCCTAAGGATTATTTCAGCACCACTGAGGAAGAGGGGAATGAAGAATTTGCAGCGTCAAAATATCCACTTCGTCCTAATCCTAAGGATTATGCCAGCACCACTGATGAAGACAGAGATGAATTTCCAAAGCTAAAATTTTCACTTCATCCTAATCATAACGATTATAATTTATCCACTGATGAAGGGGGGGATGAAGAATTTCCAATAAATATAGATTCAAGGCATTTACTTATTCCTAATCCTAAGGATTATGAGAGCTTCAGTGAGGAAGGGGAGGGGCAGGATGAAGAAATTCTAGTGAATACAAATTCAAAGCTTCCACTTATGCCTAATCCCAAGGATTATGAGAGCACCAGTGAGGAAGGGGAGGATGAAGAGTTTCTTGCAAATGATAATTTTAGAGGCACAGATCTGAATATTGCATTTTCTCCAAGTGACCATTTCAAAGACACTCATGGTGATGAAGAATTGAATCCTCCCGGGGAAGAATTTGAAAGCATGGGTCAAGATGGTGAAGAATTTCTTTTGAGTCAGGGTTACAAAAGTGTCGATGATTCTTGTGAAATGTTTTCTTCAACTGATGATGGTAAAGAAAAATTTCCATGCAATGATGTTGATGAATTTCTTAACTATGTTGAGGATGATGATAGTGGGGATAATATTCCTTCTAATGGTGATGAAACTACTTTTACAAAGGATGATGGAATGATAAAGCCGTTGCAAGCAAATATTGCAACTAGGAGTAGGAGTAGACTTTTTCATATCAATCCAAGGCATTCCAGTTATACAAGGGCGAGGACAAAATATCTCACGACAAAAAGTTCTATCGTTCATTTGATTTCAAGTGCATGTTTTCGAAGGGATTGCTTGAAAAATATGGATTTCAACTTTTCTTTGCAGAAAAGGAAAACATATATGTCAATGAATAAAAGCATGAAAAATTCATATTTAGTGGGTTGCATGCAATCTACACTAGCAGGTTATGATTATCATATTGGGAATGTATTGCTTTGTAGAAAGGCGTTCAAAATGTTGTATTCAATTGGTAATTGTCATTTGTCAAGAATCCAGGATAGATTGGAAAAGGATCCCACATATTATTCAGAAGCACGTTATAAACGGGAGGTGGGGCCGTTTGCAAATACTGCTAAGACATGGATGAAAGACTTCTTTTCAAATCATGGAGAGTGTATGCCAAATAAAGACAGAATACATATTCCAGATAATTTCTCGAGACGAGAAATATTCATGTTATACAAAGATTATGTAGAAGCTGTTGAAGGAATTGGTAATTTTATTACATATTCTTATTTTACAAGGATATGGAAAACTGAATTCAACAATGTTCGTATTCCTAAGAAGACAAGGATGGGGATTTTCAGCACATTTGCTTCTCTTAAAGCAAAAAGAGATAAATGTCAAGGGGCAGAAAGAGATATGTGTTCAAAACATTGTTTTTTAAAATTTGATACTTATCAACTATGAAAATATATTTATTCATATGTTTCTTTTATTTTATGTACAGATTCCGTTGTCAAAGAACTTCAAGACCATCGCAATCAGCAAACAAGTGAAAGACAAAAGTTTTATAAACATCGAAAGAAGTGTTATGATCATCCAAATAAATATCTGGGATTGATAATTGATGGTATGGAGCAAAAGAAAACACTTCTTCCACATTTTGTCCGCACGCCAAAAAAATTACAGGAGGAAAATTTCATTCAGTTTCACTTGGTTGGTTGTATGGTATTTAATGAGAAGATGTTTCCAAGAGTTTTCTTCACAACTCCAAATATTCACAATGATGCAAATCTGACTATAACTATAATCCATGATGTGGTTACTCATTGGTCTGGGATTCTTCCTGAAGTTTTGTATTTACAATTAGACAACACAAGTCGTGAGAACAAAAATCAAGTTCTTTTTGGGTATCTAAACATGCTCGTTGAATTGGGGATTTTTAAAAAGATAAAGGTTAGTTTCCTTCTTGTTGGGCATACTTATGATCATATTGATCAAATGTTTAGTCGTTTTTCAGTAACATTGAGGAGGAAAGGTGTTGGGAGCCTGCCATCATTAATTGAATGTATTAAGAAATCGTACATTCCAGAGCCTGTTTTTCATGTGTTGGAAGAAACTATTGACATGCGAAGGTTTATTTTTTGATCGCATGGTGAGGAGAAATGCATTGAACAACTTAACGACATTAGCTTCCAGCATCAATTTCGTATCAAAAAAATTGATGGGATAACACTTATATGGGGCAAAAAGTATTCAACTATTGAAGAATGGGGACCATCATCAGGTTTAGCATTTTTGAAGTTCATTCCAGAGCGTCCAATGTTTTCATCAAAGATATTGTTATTACAGTCAGTTTCCGAACTCCATAATGCACGAAGGCAGAAGAGAGAGACAAATTATTTTGAATGTCTAGAGGAAATTAAAATATGTATTAGAGATACATATGAATACTTCGATGTTGCTGATTCAGTTTGGTGGGAGTCTTTTTTCAGTAATCAAAGTGATATGATTTCAAGATCAGTAAATGAGGATACGCTTTTGAAGACTCCTTTTTTTTTGCCACAAAATATGCCAAATGGACATGAACATCAGGAAACACACAATGTTGAATAACAACAGCCTCAAGCTATTATTAATTTCCCACAGTTAGAGGAAAGAGAAATCTATATTGGTTCTAGAAGATCACATGCACAACGTGAAGCCATGGAAGACCTTTACAGGGGTTTTGTGTAGGATCTTAAGGAGGGTTGCATGATAGCAGTGTTAGTAGATGAAGATCCACTTGGCTATCCATTATGGATTGCCAAGGTTATAAAGGTCATTAATGAAAATGAAGAGATTACAGCTGTTGATGTACATTGGTATGCCACAAGTACCCACCCTTTCAATGGTGTGTACAAGCCAGAGATGGTAGTGGAAAAAAAAATTGGCAGAAAGAGAAAAAGAAATGGCACAAATATAAATCGTCACCGCATAGATGTCTTAAAATTGGAGGATGTTGACATACTTGTGTATGACTTTAATTTGACAAAGAGAGGAACTCTTTGGTTGCAGACCATAAATATTTTGAAGAAATTGCTACCAGAACAATTACTGTTGAAATGGGACTCTGCAGAATGTAGACGTAGATCTACAAGACTTTTGAACTTTGAAATGGTGGGCATGCATGTTGACTCAGATGGAGCACTAGTTGATGAAAGAGAAGAACATGGATCATCTTCATCTGCATTGAGCCATTCATCTGAAGATGTAGATTATGATGGTGTGCCAGAACCTATGGCTGATTTTGAATAACTATCTAAGACACTTTTATGTAATTGATGTTTGCATGGTAACTTGAAATAGAAATTTTGACTTCTATGTCATTTTTCATGAAGTTCTGAGACATTTCTATGTTTGTTGGATTATATGTTTTAATTATGAAGAATTCATTTCTTTAGAATATCAACAATGTAACAATGAATTACAAAAATAATTTATGTTATATTCAATGTATCAATGTTGATATTTTAATTATAAGTAAAATAGAAAATAGAAACTAATGTTGAATTTTTAAATTATGCAGTGATATTACCATGATATTATGTATTGTTACCATTTGGTATAAGATACTTTTAAAAGTTTTAATAATTGTATGCGTCATTGAAACATAACACTTTGTTTTGATGCTTGATTTTTAGGTTTTGGTTGAAATTATATTTAAATTTGTCTTATGCTAAGATTTGAAAAAAGATAAAAAAATTAAAATTACTCTTACTTGTTTCTGTTCAATGGTAATTTTTTCATTTACTTGTTCATTTTTTTAAATTGTTAAGTCTTATAATTTATCCATAATTTCATTGTTCAAGTATGTTGAACACTTAAGATTGAAAAATTTTAGATTTAAAACTTGTCATTAAGGTTTTTATGCGCTACCAAATTTTATCTTTAAGGTTATGGTTGACAATAATTACAATTTTGGGGTGGTTTAAAGTCAAGATATTTTATGTTTAACAATATGGATTAAAATTGTTCGAAATGATAAGCCCTTCAAACATGTATTTGTTTATCTTTAACATCATCTATAAAAAATGTTAGAAATTTACGATTTTAAAAAATGTCCTAATATGTTGTCTTTAATTCCATTGTTACAAGTGTCAAAATTATGACACAATTTTTTTTTTTGCTAATCCAGCATCAACTGGTTTTGTTTTGAGGGTGTTTTTTCAATCCTTTTTTCAACAAACTATTTTTTTTTTAGCATAATTTTATAAAATGTTGAAATTTGACCTTCAAAAAAAACCAAGTGCGTTCTGGAAGACACACTTTTTTTTTTTTTTTGTGTTTTTTCATGTTTTTTGAGACTTTTTGGGTTAGAGTTCCTGTTTTGAGGTCAGGTTACCTATTTGATCGGTAACAGTGTTAAAAATTTCTTTTGGAAATTAAGCCCAAAAACCTCTCAAAACAAAGTACATCCAAAACAATTTCCTTTGAAAATTAAGCCCAAAACCTCTAAAAACAAGGAAAATTAAGCCCAAAACTTTTAAAAACAAAATACCTTAAAACCAAAAAATCTCTTTTGGAGATTAAGCCCAAAAACCTTTAAAAGAAAAATACATCCAAAAATATGTCCTTTGAAAATTAAGCCCAAAACTTCTAAACACAAAATACTTTAAAAAAAACCAATGAAAATTAAGCCCAAAACTTCTAAAAACAAAATACCTTAAAAAAAAAACAATGAAAATTAAGCCCAAAACCTCTAAAAACAAAATACCTTCAAAAAAAATGAAGCCAAAAAAATACCAAAAAAATGTATCACATACCTCCAAGAATTGTCCTTTGAATGTACCTCCAAGAAAAGTCCTTAAACCTAAAACAATAATTTGCAAAAATGTCCTTTGAATGTACGTCCAAGAAAATTCCTTAAACCCAAAACAATATTTTGCAAAAATGTCCTTTGAATGTACCTCCAAAAAAAGTCCTTAAACCCAAAAAAATCCTTTGCAAAATCAGACCTTTTGAAAATCAAACCAAATGAAGAAATGTGTGCAATTATGTGAAAATAATGAATGCTTTTACATCAATTTATACTGCCACGAATTTTTTTTTTTTAGAGGGGCTTCGTTGTATTTTCTGGCCGACGGAAAGTCAAGTAAATGTTCGACCAAATTTTTATAATAAATTTGGCCGAACTTTTGTGTCATTAGACTTGATGGGCCGTCGGCGCAAAAAATAATTTGACCGAACTTTTTTAAAAGTTAAAAGTTAGGCCGAACTAACACGTTTGAAAATTACGCAGAGCCAAGCTCCGAATACATATCTTCAACTTTGGCCTGATTAAACTCCATGAAACATTCTGAATTAACTGTCGGAACCAAGACAAGCATTTTCAGAATTCAATCTACTTTCAGGAAATATAACTTTTATAGAATTTCATAAATATTTACTAATTTTAATTAATTTTTTAATAAAATGGGTGCAAACAATTTCTAAAGGTCATTATGATTCAGTGAAATCGATATTCTGTATCTGCCAAAATACACTGTAAAAAATTGAAAAATTATGGTGCATTACATTGGTTCGTCGTCTGTAATGGGTAGTTTTTATATTTTTAGTGTATAACTTATATGTTGAGAAATTTCGTATGTCGCAAAACATATTCAAAATATGCAGTTTTTTCATATTGGATTAGTTCAAAAAATTCTAGTAATTATGATATGCATCAGTTATTTTTGTAAATATAACGAAACTGAAGTAGACTCTTTCTAGATTGATGTAACACATTGTTTTCTAAAAAACACAAAGTTTCAAATAATACACCAGTGCATATTAATGTTACTTCTTATGAATCCTTTGACTGTTAAAAAACACACACTCAAAGAAACGCTAAGTTGAGATATCAAATGTGTATAAAAAAATTCCAAAAAATAACTAATAGAAAGCTAATAAAATTTCTGACAACTTTTATTTTTATCACAAAATGAAATTCTAAACAGAAAATTTGTTTTGGCTTGCAGAATGTTGAAGAACAGAAAAAATGAATTTTTTTCTCAAAAAAGGGAAAAAAGTGTTACCCAAATTCACATTTTCACCTTCATTCAAATTTTTGGTTGTGAGGACTACCTTTGGCTTACAAAGCAAAGAGAAATTTATCTACTCATGCTTTATTTCTTGAAGGAAATCTTTTCCACTAAGTTACATTATCTTGGATTGGTCTTCTTCTGATGTTTTTTCATTCTTCAAAGGAAAAAATGCATTGTTTTCTCCATCCTTTTCAAAATTATAGGTGTTTCTCCTTCCGTCATGTATTACTTTCCTATCATATTTCCATGGTATTTCAAGAAAAATATGACACACATACATAAGAATAATATGACAGAGAACTTTATACTTATAGCATCATATTTTAAACTCCACTTCATATTGTTCATTAACTAATATATGATGTCCTTTTTGCAACCATGAAACTTTGTAGGGAGTAGGATGTTTAGTTTTCCATAAATTTGACTTTTCTACCATTCCTTTGGATACAATATTATCAGTACTTCCACTATCAATAATGACTTGAAAACATTTTACTCCTGATTTATATACATTTTGATAATGTTTTCCTTTGTATAGGTTCCTTTTCTTCTTTAGGAGACTTTAATAAAGTTATTTTCATTATCAAAGATTCACTAGTTTCCAGTGCATTTTCATGTGTAGAGGATTGTACATTTTCTGTATCAGTTTGTGCCACATGTTTCCTACCCTAGATAGAAAATATTTCTGGACATTCATTAGATTTATGGCCAATTTTATTACATGTGTAGCATCTTAACACAAAATATTGTCATCTACCTCTTTGCTATGGTATACGTCCTCTGAAATCTCTTCTTGATGATGATTCTTCCTGATGTTAACTATTTCCTTCTTATTTTTGAATTGGAAATCGTCCACTTGAATATTCTCTTCCTGTTTGACCTCTACTTGATGATCCTCTTCTCGATTGTCCTTTGATCCTAACTGTACTTTGTCGTCCTCCTCTTTGATTCTTCTTCCTTAAATTTTTTTCTTCGATCTTAAGGGCTATGTGATAAGCTTCTTCAATAGTTTTTAGAGACAATATAAAATTCATATTGTATTTAAAATCTTAGGCCATTAATATATCTAGCTATCTTTTCATCATCTTCTTCCATATGAATATATCTTATACATAATCTATAAAATTATTATGTATATTATTTTACAGACGTGAATTTATGCTTGAGATTTTACATCTGGAGAAAACTATTTAACTGATAATATCGAGGAAGAAATTTACCCTTGAGCTTGCTACCATCTGATCCCGACTAGAGATCTTCCCATTGTTTTATTTCTCCATTCAGCTTGCACGCTATCCTACCATAGTGCAACATGTTCTTTCAACCAGGTCACCACGAACTTAACTTTCTTCTCTTCAGCTACATTTTCATAGTAGAAATATTTATCCATGTCATTGATCCAGTCGATAAATTATTCAGGATTTAAATTTCCTTCATACATAGGCATGTCCAATATTGGATCGGTACTTATCCCCGTGATCATCTTGACCATTTTATGTTCTGGAGTTTCTTCAGCTTCAAATTCTTTTTCTGAGCTTTCTTCTGCTTCACTGATATCACCAATGTCGAAATCTCTTCGGCATGTTATCTCCAATGCATCTAATCTCGTTCAAATATTTCTTGCTTCATCGAGTAAGACTTGGTTGGGAGCTAGTCTTCCTCGACCAATTCCACCTCCCATGGCTCCTCAATCTATATGTTCTATCTTTTAATAAAATAAGTGCAATAATTCCTTACTTAATTTATCCTTTAATAAATGACCAAAACACCTTTTAATACTTTATCTTAAAATAAGTAATTTACAAGTTTTTAAAATAACAAAGTATTATAAATTATTTAGAAACTATATAACCTATGTGTTATATGTCCAAGATTCTCATGATCTCACACTATTTTAACTTCATGCAAAATACAGAATCTATTCCACCATTGATCATTTGTGGAAATTAAATCAAGATTGCAATGCACACATGAAACAATAAAAATTCACACACATTAACACAATTGTTTAACAAGAAAGCCTGAAGATAAAAACCCCAACTATCTGTATATAATATATGTCATAGAGATCATGTAACAATCCTCATACAAAGCTGATCATATCAAGCTCTCAGTACAATACAATTGCTACACACTAATCAAGCCCGATCTTGCAAATCCATGCACCGATCTTTGCCACCTGCTAGCCTGCCTCTACTGCGCAATCCCTACCGAAGAATGGCTCTAAATGAGTTTGAATTACTCTAGGATTGACTGCGCAATCCTCATTGGAATCTCTACAGAGTGTTGGATGCAATCAATGCATCACTATAGTCACAACTGATAGTCACACTTGCTCTTTCACCTACCTCTCCATTGGTCTCCACTGAAACTGCCATGCACTGTAGTTAACTGATGTATTGTTCAGTTGATTAATGAGTTATTATTTGTGAATTAATTAACTAATTAATTCACTCCACTCTCACTAGTGTATCAATCAGTTAGACTAGATACAACTAGTTCAACTGAGTCTAACTGAGTTAAACTAAATACAACTCCACCAACTACTTCTCCAACTCCACCAAACTCTATCACATGAGTTCTAACTGAAGTCCTCCATGAAATAGCTCTAGTAAACCCTCAGGATTAGCGTAATTCCTTCTATCAGTTGTTGTGCCACATCTATGCACTTAACTGAAGTGCTCCAAGAGAATAAGATAATGTTTAGAGTCCAAATATTATTAAGATCTAATGATATTTGACATATCTATTTTTAGATTTGCAGTCTAAAAATAGACTCCGCCCAATATGTCTAAAAATTGAAGTTCATCTATTTTTCCAACTTGACCAACCATCCACAAATAGCATTCTGCAACTCATAGAATATGATCGACATGTCTAAAAATAGACATAGTCTAAAAATAGACTTTGTGCCAAAAATACCCTACGGGCCCACTTAGTGAAGGTGACTCTTTTCACTAAGCTCATCATCTTGTTGAATCTCAACACTCTCTCTCAACAAGATAGGGATTATCTACCACCCTGATCCTGTCTCTATGGTATTCGAATTTTCTCCTAGTGAGCGTCCTCGTCAGATTATCTGCATCCTGATCCTCCGTAGGAATGTAAGAAAGAAACATGATCTTCCGCTGCACACAATCTTTGATATGATGGTACCAGATGTCAATATGTTTAGATCTATCATGAAATACTATATTACCCGAGATTTTAATGCAACTTTGATTATCACAATATATCACAATAGGATCTAAGTGAGAACCGAACAAACCGACCAGGATCTTCCTCATCCATATAGCCTCACATGCAGCCAAACTTGCTGCCATTTACTCGGCCTCCGCTGAACTGAGTGCCACAGATATTTGTTTCCTGCTGTACCAAGAAACTGTTGTAGATCCGATACTGAAAATCCCTCTAGATGTGCTCTTTCTGTCCATTGGGATTCCTGCCCAATCTGCATCCATGAAGCCATGCAGCTTCACCTCATTCGACTGTCTATACCACAATCCATACCCAGATGTGCCCCTGAGATACCTCAGGACGTGCTTTCCTGCCTTCCAAAAGAGTTTGGTAGGCTTCACCATTGCTTGTGAAAGCTGGTTCATAGCATAGCATATGTCCGGTTGTGTATTGACTAAATACATGAGAAAACCAACCAACTGTCGATAAACAGTGGCATCCACTACCTCTGCCGATGTAGCATCCTCCTTCCTCCAACCACCAGGGAGAGGAGTGTCGATAGGCTTGCAGCCTTACATGTGAAACTTCTCCAGTATCTCCTAGGTGTACTTGCCTTGAGACACAAACAGTTCACCTTTCCGCTGCCAAATTTCCAATCCCAAGAAATAATGGAGGAGGAAAAATTCCTTCATCTTGAACTCCTTCACAAGATCCACCTTGCATGAATGTATCAAAAGTTCATCACTCGTTAGTATTAAATCATCTACATAAAGCACAATGATAAAAAGCTTACCCTCCAACACAATCTGGTATAGGTTTAGATCCGCCTCGCTCTTGGCGAAACCAAGTCCGGTGAAATAACTCTCTATCCGTGTGTAATAAGCACGAAGTGCTTGTTTCAGCCCATACAGTGCTCTTTTGAGCCTGCACACATGTGACTTGCAGCTGAAGATTTCGAATCCTTCAGGCTGCTCAATGTACACCTCCTCCTCAAGGATTCTATTGAGGAACGTAGTCTTCACATCCATATGATGAATGTGCCAACTCATATGTGCTGAGAGAGTAAGGATGGTTCATATGGAAGAATACCTTGCGACAAGTGCAAAGGTTTCTTCATAGTTGATCCCCTCGATCTGTGAGAAGCCCTGGGAAACAAATCTTGCCTTATACTTCTTGACGCTCCCATCAGCAGATTGCTTCACTTTGTAGATCCATCTTGAACCTACCACTGATTTCCCTTCCGGCCTTGGGACAATCTCCCATGCATTGTTTCTAACAATCGAATCATACTCTTCGACCATGGCATCTACCCATGCGGGATCTTCCACAGCTTCCTTGAAATATGATGGATCCGTCACGATACACTTTCTCATCAGAGCCATGTATCCAGTAAATCGATCAGGTGACTGTAGTGTACCTAGAGGGGATAATATAGGGTACAGAGGGAGGTACCCAAGGGAATAATATTATGTAATAATATAAGAATGATAAATAAATGGGCCATAGTTAATAAACAAAGTGGTTAACCCACATTATGTAAGGGACCACATGTAGCTAGGGAATAAAGTGATATGCCCATTGTATTGGATGTATGGTATTGAGAGACCCATGGTAAATACCCATGGTATTGCATGTATGAAACCTATATAGAGGCTAGAGACTATCCATTGAGAGATGTCAAGGATTATTGTATGGGCAAGCATATGGCTTGTGGAGTGATCTCCTTCCTTAAGGAGTGAATGTTTGGTGTTGCCCTACCTTAAGGGTTTTGATATTAATGAAGATTTGAAGTTTTATCTTCTATGGTGTTATTTCTTGCGAATATTTTCCATTTCTATACATTTTCTTATCATATCTATTACAAGTGGTATCGGAGCACTTTCTTGGGCAGAGTTTGGAGATTTGTTTTTTCATTTTGTTTGCAGGAAATTTTTGGGCGGCACGTTTTTAGAGCAGATATGGAAAATTTGGTGAAAATTTTTCAGAAATAAATATCATATCTAGATTCCTTACGGAAAAATACCCAATTTCAAAAAAAAAATCAGTCGAATCGGAGTCCGAATGAGGGTGATATCGTTGATTTAAATTCAGTTGTGTTGCAGAAATGTTTCTGACAACAATTTGTGTACGGTGGATATCCTGAAATTTTTAGTAGATTCTGGTGCAAAATATCAGACAACCAATTACAGATCTGATCTCCCCTTTAAAAATCACCGGATTTAAAAAAAAATCGGTCAAATTGGAGTCCGGATGAGGGAGTTATCACTGATTTAAAATCAGCCATTTTTTCAGAAATTTTGTGACGTCAGGGCAGTTGTAGCGCAAATCTGTGTTTCGAAAGTGCCTAGATCAGGATTTCAGCCATATGGTTAGATGCAGAATGGATATTCCATTTTCAAAAACAAGTTATATTAAGGATTCTGAGTTATATTGACCGAGTAATGTCCATTTTAAATTTTTGCCAAAGTAAGTGATTTTCTTCAAAACCCTTACTTTATTTTATGGATTCTCGCAAGATGAAGTTTACAGGAAAAGATGATGGCCCTACTATTGAAGATTTTTTACAACATCTCAAGGCTCAATATTGAAGTTTTTGGATATGCTCCATAGGGCTTCATATGAAAAATGAGGCAAATAAATGGTGGACCTCACTTGACAGCTCAGTGTGGAAACTTCCCGAGAAAATACTTGAAAAAGTCATTTTGGACAAGTGGTCTCAAACCGGAAAGAAGGATAGAAAGAGTCATAAAGACTTATTTTCTACTAATATTTCCATATTACGGGTTCATGGAAGTATTCAGAAAGAGAACATCGGTGTGTCTATCATTCCTAGTTGCAAGCATAATTGTATCAATGTGAATTTGGCTAAAAAATTGCAAGTTCCAGTAAAGCATATTGAAAACACACAGGTTGATAATGAAGATGTTCAAATTTATAAAGATTTGAAGATTTCTATGGATAAGTATGTGTTGTATTCTGATTTTTATACTTCAGATATGGCTGTTGTGGATGTTGTTTTGGGACATCCTTGGATGGAATCCGTTGGTACTGTCAATTTTAATGTGCAAAAGAAATTCATGAAGCTCTGGTACAAAAAGAAGAAAATTACATTGCACGATATTTTCATTAGGAACCATGCAGAGACCGAGGAGGAAGAAGCAAAAATATCTAATGACACAGACACATCAGATGATGAGCCTTTGATGGTAGACAGCCAAACACAGACATCAAAGCAAGTACCAATAAATGAACCAGACACCATTCCATCACCAATCATGGAGGAATTAATGAGAGATATTACATCAGTTAAAGCTTCAACATATCACCACCCACATCACCCAGCAAGACAACAACCAGCAAGGTGGAAAAAAATTAGCAACAAGGAAAACAACCCCTGGACGACACATAGAGAGGTTCGACAATCCACTAACAACACATCAACAAGGAAGAACCACCAGAACCCGCTTCCATCTCAAGCGAGCAAGGCACCGACTAGATCAAGTGTTCACCTTTCCCTTGGATGGCTAGATGCACATGAATGGTACCAGTGGAATACTCTTTTGAGTAGATCTTATTATTTGTGTTCTTCTCATGTTTCGGGGACGAAACATGTTTAAGGGGGGTGTAATGTAGTGTACCTAGAGGGGATAATATATGGTACAGAGGGAGGTACCCAAAGGAATAATATGATGTAATAATATAAGAATGATAAATAAATGGGCCATAGTTAATAAATAAAGTGGTTAACCCACATTATGTAAGGGACTACATGTAGCTAGGGAATAAAGTGATATGCCCATTGTATTGGATGTATGGTATTGAGAGACCCATGGTAACTACCCATGGTATTGCATGTATGAAACCTATATAGAGGCTAGAGACTATCCATTGAGAGATGTCAAGAATTATTGTATTGACAAGCATATGGCTTGTGGGATGATATCCTTCCTTAAGGAGTGAATTTATGGTGTTGCCCTACCTCAAGGGTTTGGATATTAATGAAGATCTGAAGTTTTGTCTTCTATGGTGTTATTTCTTGGGCATATTTTCTGTTTATATACATTTTCTTGTCAGATCTATTACAAGAATGTAGTGTACCTAGAGGGGATAATATAGGGTACAGAGGGAGGTACCCTATATTATCCCCTCTAGGTACACTACAGTGACTGACTCTGTCTGTGCTGTGATGTAGGAGCTCCTACATTCTACGATGCATCAAGATTCAGTCACTCAGCTTCTCTAGTGTGCTTTCGCCCTCTAATGTTTGGCGCTGCATGAGTGGTTTCTTCCACTCCATGAACCTCCTCTTGTGGCTGATCAACATCTTGAGGCTAATATTTAGGAACAAGTAGCTCCTCTTCTGCATGCAAGTGTAGCTCCCTCTCAAGCGACAACTTCATGGCTTTCTCCTCATGAAATTTGATATCCCGTCGCACAACAGTCATCCAACTGTCTGTAAAATACACACGATAATTATGGGGTGCTTCTGTGTACCCCACAAATATCCCAACCTCTACGGTCGGCTCCAGCTTCTTCCTGGCATCCTTTGTCACATGAATGTAAACAGGTGAGCCAAAAATCTTCAAATGAGAAATATCAGGCTTCTTACCAGAAAACGCATCTTCGGGTATACTCATGCCAAGTACTCTATGAAGAAAATGGTTTTGCACATAAACTGCAGTGTTGCATGCCTCAGCACACAAGTGTATGGGAAGGCCCTGATCATGCAACATCGCCTGTGTAGCACCCACAATCGTTCTGTTCTTTCTCTTTGTGACCCCATTCTACTGTGGGTTACGAGGCGCTATGAGTTCTCTTCGAATTCCTTCGTTGCTGCAGAAGTCTTTGAATTCGCCAGAGATGTATTCACCACCATTATCGCTCCTTAAAGATTTCACCTGCTTCCCCAACTCTTTCTCAACCAGCTCCCTAAACTCACAGAACTTTGAGTATGTCTCACTCTTCTTCTACATGAAGAAGATCCAGCACTTACGAGAAAATTCATCAACAAATATCACATAATACCTGTGCTTTGTTGTTGAAGCAACCGAGAAAGGTCCACACATGTCTGTGTGAATTCTCTCAAGGATCGTCATGGCGCGACTATCCTTCTCATGAAAAGTGGTCTTCACAAATTTTCCTAAAGTACATCCCTTGCACTGAACTGACTGCACAAGTGTACCCTTGGGAAGCCCGATAGAAATCTGCTGCAAAATTTTCAAAGCGCCATGGTGAAGATGGCCCAATATCCTGTGACACAATTCCCCCTCATCCCGACTCACCAATCCTTCTGCTTTGCCTTCCATTGCTGTGCATCCATCTACCTGCAATTGATATATATTCTTAACTCGAATCCCTATCCTCCTAGTTTGACCACTTGTTTTATGGCGTAGGAAATATTTTCCCTCGCTAAAAACAACATCATAACCCTTGTCTTCCAACATCACCACAGAGATTAGATTCTTCTTCAATCCTGGAACATGCATGACATCCTTCAAGATGAAAGGTTTACCAGACTCCCTCTCAAAGGAAATGGTCCCTATACCAGTCGCATTGTATCTACCATCATCACCCATCTCGATGTGCACTCCAAGATCCTTTTCCTCCAGATCACTAAACAAATATTTGTCTCTGGTCATATGAAAAGATGCACCACTGTCAAGAAACGACACTGATCCCATCACACTTGAAACCAAGCATGCGATCAAAGAAAAATACAGCTCAAACTGTGAGACTAAGGCCTCTCTAGCTATAGATCCAACAGCCTGCTTATTCGTCTTCTTTTGTGGACAGTTAGTGGCGAAATACCTGTGTTCGTGACAGTGAAAACACTTCACTTTGGACAAGTCCTGCTTCTTGCCTTTAGCTTCAGATTTGGAAGATTTATTCCCTTTTCCTTTCCAAGCTTTGGCATCCAAATCGAAATTTTCTTCATCTTCATTCTTCAATTAAGATCCATCCCTGGTACCCCACCTTATCTCCTCCTACACAAGATCCGACCAAAGGCGCTCCCATCCTGGTAGTTTCTCCCGACCATTGACAGAGTCTTTGTAGCTATGCCAACTCTTCAGAAGCCCAAGTAGAGCCAATATCACCAAGTATTCTTCATCAATAGTAACCCCCATGCTTCCCAGCTCATCCTTGCAGTGGACAAACTTTGTGAGGTATTTTGGTATACTGTCGCCTTTCTCCATTTTTATTTTTCTGAGCTTGTCTTTAAGCGCCAACTTCCTCTTGTCACTTATGCTTTCAAAAAATTCTATCAAAGCCTTCCACATTAAGAATGGAGTGGCTTTATCATGAAGGCTAGACACAATGTGGTCCTTCACACCTTCCAATAGAATTCTTCGACACTTTGCTACCTTCTTTTGCCATGCGTCAAGTGTAGCTACATTGCTAGAAGCAGGTTTCGTAATATAAGAGTCTATGAACTCCTTCAATCCATTATCATCCAGAACCACCTCCATCCTGTCCTTCCATGCAATATAATTCGAGCTGCCATCAAGGGCATACTCCAATCGCAATCCGTTGAAATACATTTCAATGAATGCTCAACTTCGACACCAAGAAAACACTGCAGCAAATTCGAATTCCACCAACAGACCACTCAACCGTTTCAATAATTGAAATCTGCTCCAATGATCAATTTGGCTCTAATACCATGTAGAAATTATATAACTTATGTGTTATATGTCCAATATTCTCCTGATATCACACTATTTGAACTTCATGCAAAATACATAATCTATTCCACCATTGATCATCTGTGGAAATTAAATCAAGATTGCAATGCACACATGAAACAATAAAAATTCACACACATTAACACAGTTGTTTAACGGGAAAGCCTGAAGCTAAAAATCCCAACTATCTATATATAATATATGTCATAGATATCATGTCAAAAGCCTCATATAAAGCTGATCATATCAAGCTCTTAGTACAATACAATCGCTACACACTAATCAAGCCCGATCTTGCAAATCCATGCACCGATCTTTGCCACCTGCTAGCCTGCCTCTACTGCAAAATCCTTGCTAAATAATGGCTCTAAATGAGTTCGAATTACTCTAGTATTTACTGCGCAATCCTCATTGGCATCTCCATTGAGTGTTGGATGCAATAAATGCATCACTATAGTCACAACTGATAGTCACACTTGCTCTTTCACCTATCTCTCCACTGGTCTCCACTGAAACTGCCATGCACTATAGTTAAATGATGTATTGTTCAATTGATTAATGAGTTATTATTTGTGAATTAATTAACTAATTAATTCACTTTGCTCTCACTAGTGTATCAATCAGTTAGACTAGATACAACTAGCTCAATTGAGTCTAACTGAGTTAAACTAAATACAACTCCACCAACTACTTCTCCAACTCCACCAAACTCTGTCACATGAGTTATAACTGAAGTCCTCCATGCAATGGCTCTAGTAAACCCTCAGGAATAGCGTAATTCCTTCTGTCAGCTATTGTGCCACATCTGTGCACTTAACTAAAGTGCTCCAAGAGAATAAGATAATATTTAGAGTCCAAATATTATTAAGAGTTAATAATATTCGACATATCTATTTTTAGACTGGCAGTCTAAAAATAGACTCCACCCGATATGTCTAAAAATAGAAGTCCATATATTTTTCCAACTTGACCAACCATTGACAAATAGCATCCTACAACTCATAGAATATGATTGACATGTCTAAAAGTAGACATAGTCTAAAAATAGACTTTGCGCCAAAAATACCCTACGGGCCCACTTAGTGAAGGCGAATCTTTTCACTAAGCTCATCATCTTGTGGAATCTCAACAAATTACCTTTATGGGGCACAAAAAATTCAATTATATAAAATTCCCACTTACAATCTCCACTCACATCTAATAATCTCCACTTTTATATTTCTCCACTTCCTTAAAAAGAACCATCAACCTGAAAGTTATTATTATATTTTTACTTTCTTAAAACTATCCAATCCATGTGTGAGAAAGTAAAAATTTTATACACTTCAAAAATCGACCTTTTCACGCAATCCATGTGATCATTAAAATTTACCGTTTCACACAATCCACTTGGTCATTAAAATTCACCTTTTCACACAATTCACGTGATCATTACTCATTAATATAAAAAATTCACAACACACCAACTATATATATATATGTATATATGATGGTATAATATTAACCAATATAATATTACTCAACTTTTAAATATTTCTCACGTTGGTATTTTGGTTTTATTTTTTTCAGGCAACACCAAACTCTTCAACAATGAACCATGCAGTCGCACATGCTGGACTCAATGTTGTTCTCCACAATATGTCCCACACAAGAACGTTCTCAGCATTGAACTATGCAGTCACACATTCTAGGCTCCACGTTGGTCTCTACAATATATCCCACACAATAATGTTCTCGTAGTGATATACAGAGTCTCCTTCAGTATTTTCTAAAGTTGGACTTCAATGCAAATTTCCAACGTACACTGTTTCGTAACTTCATTATCACCTAGAAGTATTGCGTTATTAGAATGCCAAAGAATAATGGGAAGAGACATTGTAGAAGGATGAGGAGGGATGTGTGTCATCCATCACAATATCGTACATGTTCACAGGTCCATTCACAATGTTCTATAGGTCCAACAAGGTATTATGCATGCAAAATGATTCTCACAGGTCGAACGCTTCTACTAGGCTTCTACTCTTACAAATTTCAACTGAGCCATCGCCAAAATCTACTCTGATACCAAAAATTTGGTGCAGAGAACAAAACCAAAATTACACCATATACTTTATTAAATCAAATCACAGATAAAACTTTCCTTTTTAATTGAATTACATGGCTATTTATTTTGGAGGAAGAAATCTCCTAAATTTCTCAAGAGAAACTTCTTCTTGGATGTTTGGAGGAAGTTGAGAGTAATCAACACAATTTTAGGAATTTATCCTAACTACCTAATCTATAAACAATTCTATAATTATTCATAAAATATATAACTTTCTAGTTTCTCCTAATTACATAAATTTAAAACATGAGATGCTCCTACATCACAACATTGGCACCTTCCCTACAACATCAAGCCATTCATAGATGAGGCATTGTGTGATATTTCTCCTCCTAAATTTTGTGATGTATTATTAGGCCAACCATACTTGTGGAAGCACCATTTTGTGTAGGAGTATAGGCCTCATACTATTATTATTACTTTGGGAAATAAGTTGTACATGATATCAGAGGTAGCACCTCCTACCACCATATCTTTGATCACTGCGAAGCAATGCATTAAGATCATTTTCCTGACTGGGAATTTAGTTATCGTTATGATTTTCCCCTAGGGAAAGAATAATATTGTGGCCACTGCCTCCAGATAGGTCTCCCCCACGCAGAAGCAACAGATGGATAAGGTTGTGGAGGAGTACAGGGACATCTTCACCTTACCCACAAGGGTACCTCTACACTGTTAGGTCTAGCACTCCATCGATCTAACCTCGGGTATGCTGCTACCCAATATACTGATCTATCAACGATATATTCTAGAGAACAAGTAAATCAAGAGGAAAATTCAAGAGTTGTTGCAGATATGGCACATCAGGCCAAGTTCATCACACTGTGGTAGCTTGATCATGTTGGTATAGAAGAAGGATGATAGCTAGAGACTTTGTATCAACTATTAGGTGTTGAAAATGATCACTGTTTGGAAATAGGTATCCAATCCCACATATAGATGACCTTATGGACCAATTCAAGGGGACCAAATATTTCAACAATATTGACTTAAATTTTGGCTATCACCATGTACTAATCGAACCCTCTGATGTGTGGAAGGCTGCCTTCAAATACAAGGAGGGCCTTTTTGAATGGTTGGTCATGCCTTTTGGTTTGAAGAATACCCACGAAACCTTCATGAGGCTGAAGGAATATATCTTGCGACCCTTCACCAACTCATTCGTTGTGGTGTATTTGGACAATATCCTAATCTTCAACCATAGTTAGGAATAGAACCTCCACCAAATTCGATAGGTCCTCCAAACCCTACGACAACACAATTTGTGTGCCTATTTGGAGAAACTAACTTTTGGTATGATCCAAGTTCAACATCTGGGCTACATCATTGATGAGTGGGGTGTGCATGTGGACCTAACCAAGATACAATTCATTCAAAATTGGACAAACCAAACCACTCTAAGAGAGCTCTACAACTTTCTAGGTATTTCCATCATGTACTAGATGTTCATGTTGGTATTCTCTCATATCACTTGGCCATTGAGTCAAGCCACCAAGGGAGGAGATAAAGAAAAGTTATTTTTGTATGAATCCCAACAGAAGGGATTTTTCGAGTTAAATAATCAACTTTTCTTTGCACCAGTTCTCACATTACCAAATTTGCAGCAAGAATTTGAGATTGAGGCACATTCCTCTGACTATGCGATTGGTGTAGTTCTTTCTCAGTAGGGGCATTCAATGGCATATGAAAATGAGACAGTTTCAGGCACAGTCTGAAAGTATCCCACCTAGGATAAAGAGAGGTATTCCATTGTGCAAGCATGCCGATAATGGAAGCATTACATTCTGGGGAAGGAAATGGTCATTCCCAGAGACCATACCCTTGAAGTTCATACATATGCAAGGGAAGTTGCAGAACGATCACCATAAGAAATGGTACACATACTTGCAAAAGTTCCATCTGAACATTAAGTATAAGAAGGGAAGCACCAACAATGTTGCAGACTGCCTCAGACAACCACCAGTCATGGCACTGACCACTATGCTCGACTCTTGTGGTCACGGGACTTCGAGGTGACTAAATCTTTACAAGAGGGATCCATAATTTGAAAACACATACCAGACGCTTCTAATAGTCAAGAAAGTTCCAAATTATCACCTCCAAGATGAATTTTTATGCCACTTGGGACACCTTTTGTTCTTTCAAGCGAGTGTTCCAAGATTATTTGGGAGATGCACTACAGTCAGTTCATTGTACATTTTTGGGTAGAGAAAACAATGGCAATACTGCAAAAGTATTTCTATTAGCCTAACCTTCGATAGGATGTTGGGAAGTACATCAAATCTTGTATTTCCTATGTCATTTCCAAACCGACCATCAAGAATTAAGGCCTATATACTCCTCTTCCTACTCATATTCGACCTTGGGAATCCATCTACATGGATTACATGTCAGGCCTTCCTTCTAATAATCATGGAAATGACTTTTTTTTTGTGGTCGTCAACAAATTATTTAAGATAGCCATTTTGGGGACCTGCAAGAAGAGTATAATAGAAGCCACTATTAAGCTCTTCTTTGAACAAGTGCGGGTACACTTTAGGATCCCAAAATCCATTATATCAGATTGGGACAGTAGGTTCCTAAGTATATTTTGTTCAAGTCTCTGATCGATCTTGGATACCAAGCTCACTAAGTCCACGACTTTCCACCCCCAAACTGATGGCCAAACAGAGGTCGTCAACAGGATGATTATATGCATTATGCATATACAACTTGAAGCATCCACACATGTGGGATGAAAGCCTCCCCCATGTCTAGCACAACTACAACATAGATTTCCATAGCTCAACCAAACACAACCCTTTTGATTTGGGGTTAGGATTCCAACCTCTATGTCCCATTGATGTGGTCATACCAGTTGCAGCTCCTCGGGATGTTTTAGCTCATGTCCGATATGATTTTAACAAGGCTAAAAACTTCATTGAGTGCATTCAACACATCCTCCGGTACATCCATGACATATTATACCGAGCCAATGCTAAGTACAAGAAGTGGCATGATCAGCATGGGGTGCCACACAAGTTCCAGGTGGGCGACAAATTTTGGATACATTTGCAGAAGAAGCACATCATTGGGCCCCACCACAAGCTTCACCCACTCTGATATGGGTCATACACCATTACCAAGATGTTAGGGGAAAATCCCTTCAAGCTCGTCATTCCACCATTCCTTGGCATGCACTGAGTGTTCAATGTGAACTTCCTTCGGCAATAGTTTCCACCATTACTAGACACATCCTACATTACATAACAACTCACACCAATAGAGTTAAACCCAAAATGCATGGAAAATTCCACAACTGATCGGATCTTCCACACGGAGGTCAAGAAAAAACGCCAACAGAGGATCCAACTATATAGAGTTGTCAAAATAGGCGAACTCCTTCACGAGGGTAGGTGGTTCACTAGGGACTAGGATCAAAAAAAATTTACTCACCTCATGGAGGCTCTACACGCAATGGGAACCATTTCTTCCTAAGGAGGGAGGACTGGTCAAGGTGGATACTGGTGGCCACCCACCTATTCCACCTAGACCTGCAGTCGGTGATCTGAATGGGAAAATTAGTATTTGTTGTACTAAATTCCAATTCATAATATAAACAAAGTGCTTTAGTTATGACGTAAATTGTGTTAGTGTCACTATTTTCATCCTGCCATCAGTGATCAAAAATCCTCTTTTCATATCCTATTAGGATCTCATTCAAAAATTTTGTCATTCACTAGGTCATCATTCCAAAATTTACTCATTGAAGGTAGCCCTAAAATCAAAATTTTCGCTTTTTCCTAAATTTCCATTACTTTCTGGCTCATTTTCATAATTTTTTGAATGTACATCAGTCATGAGTTATAATTCATCATGTCATCGTATCAGTCATGTCATCATGAAATTATGTCAGTCAAGGTTTCATTAAGTCATTAGGGTTTTCATGGTCCAAATATTAAACCATTTCCATTGCATAAGAGAAACAAGTAAGAAAGTGATCAAATAACCTCTCTTTACCATGTAAATATTATTTCTAAGGAGTAATTCTTAGTCCAAGATGTAATTTTTATTTCAAAATGTAATTTTTATTTTCCATTATGTAATTTCATGTCACTAAATTTGTAATAATTTCATGGTTCCCAAGCTGCCAACTCAGAGTTCCACATGTCAAAGGATCAAAATGTCAAATCCTAGTGTTCTCTAAGCTCATCAAATGATCAGATGTCAAAGAAAAAAGTCAAATGAAAAGGTATAGTTTCAAAGTGAAAAGTGAATGAAAAGAAGAGAAAGTGGGTCACAAGGCCCAATTCATTAAAATGATCAATTATAAAGACTGCCATAAGACAAGCAAGAAGCTCATTTGATCGTACATCCATCGAGCACACACTCCCTTGGTTCAGAAATTCGAATTGCAAGCTCAGAGGAAAAAATTTTGTGGTGATGCACTTTTTGGAGGGTGGCACTACACTTTTTCAATAGGCATTGCGCTTTTAGCAGGCAGTGTTGCACATTTCACTGAAGGCACTGCGCTTGTGGGCAAGGTACTGCTCTTTTGCCCAGCTTGCCTAAAAAGCACCAAGACTCAAGAAAACTCTTCCAAACCTTTAGCAATTTCTTCAAACATCCTCTAGCAAGTAAGTACATCATGTTTATTGCCTCTTTGCACTCCTAAGCATTGATTTCATAGTTTTCTTGTTCCTAAGTAAAATTGGCATTTGGTCTAGTGAAGAAACCCTAATTCTATTCTTCATTCCCAACTTAGTGCCCATAAACCCTGAAATCCCTTCCTACATCATTATTGAATGTACCCCTACCCCTACACTACCATTTCCTAGTCCCTAAATCCATTTCCGCTAAAATCCTAAGTCCTAGGCTCTTAAATTTCCTAGGCAACCACTTCCTCAAACCTGTAATTTAATTTCCATTTCCAACTCCCTTAACATTTCAACCTCCTATCACCTCCCAAAGTCCATAACCCCATCCCCCATATCCCTAAACGTTCCTATACTTATTCCTATTCCCCAGACCTATCTCCACTCCCCATTCCCATCCACCTCATCCTTAGGGTTTCTTAGCCACCAAACACTCTGGAGGAAGTCATAGACTATATGGAAGAGGAGGATAGACAAGAAGAGAAGGATAGAGAAAAGAGAAGGCCTCACAAAGGAGGAATAATCCTAAGGCTGGAGCCCACCAACACAAATGAAAAGATGGCCTCTCCTATGACTGTCACTTGCTTTGAGTATGTAGGTTTCCTTGATTTTTGCAACATGATTTAGAGGGTCCAATCTCATACTATGATGAGTAATTTCTTCATCTTAAATCTTAGAGACAATCAGGTGACCCTTAAAGGTGTGACCTTCACTGTATCTACATCTATCATTGTTTTTGCCACATGGATTCCAAATATGGGTGAGAAGTGGTTTAAATCCAAATATTTAGAGGATAGATATTATGAACCATTCATCAAACCAAGGTACATAAATGAGAGGAAGAGGGTCTTCCCTTTCAACTGCCTTCTTGATAGGTATGCCCCCATGATGAAAATCATCATGAAGTACTTATGTTGTGAAGGAAGGTTCTCTAGGCTATACACATACAATATTAGACTGGTTATGCACTTCACAAGAGTAATATTTCTCAATATCCCATACTATCTATTAAAGAGCATAGAAAAAATGGCATTCATTGTACAAAGGAGAGACTATTACCAGCAAATGAACAACCTCTTCCACCACTCATTGATCAAAATCATTGTACTCCATCACCTTGACCATTTGAACATCTCATGGGATGCCTTCATTCCCAATGACATCTTCACTGCTCCACTAGCTCCACATGCTGAAGATGTTCCTTCTTCATCTCATCCTTCTACATCTATGCCTCCATCTCAGCCTACTACACGCATTTCACCACCATCATCACCATTTCATTGTTAGATTGGGTCACCAAGCAGAGTTATGGTTAGAAAGCCTAAAGGGGGTGAAATGAGCACATTGGGTAGAAAATACTGGAGATTTCACAGGCAAGTGTTTGCCCCACAGATTGTGGGAGGGACCTTTCCTTCTTCATTGGCAAGGAAGGTACAAAAGGGGAAACAAAAGATGGTAGAGGAAGATGTTCATGAATAAAGAAGTCACGAGGAGGAAGACCTCCATGAGACAAACAAATTTTGACCTTGTTGACTTAGATCAACAAGATTATTATGACACTTACTTAACTATCAAGGAGAAGGGTGCCCAAATTAAAGAACTGCAAGAGAAACTTGATAGATCTAGGTTTGTGATTTCATGCTATGAGCAGGAAAATGAACAGCTTCAAACCAAGCAGGCAATCATGGAGATGCAGCTTCTCAAAGGATTTTCTTGATGAGAAGAAAATAAGGTAAAGGATTGCTTGATGAGACATGAAAAGTATAGTGAGACTAATGAGGAAGAATATCAAGTTCCAAGAAAGAGGCCTAGGACTAGAGGGTTGAAAATAGCTCTAGAGCTAGAAAGGCATAAGGAAGTTGAACTTGCCAATGAGCTCGCTTTAAATCAGAAGTTTTCCATCATGGTCACTTAGAACTTGGAGCATTGGCTTGACAGGGTCAAAAATAATCTTGAGAATCTCCTGGAGAAGGAAAATAATGAAAATTATTTACAAAGGAAGATGTCCAAACACTAGTGCAAGAGAAATCAGATTGCAAGGTCAAAGCTCCAAAAGGCCAAATCAACACTTGAAACCCTAACCAAGAAAAATGAAGGGGACAAGCTTGATATCCTTCTTTAGGCATCACTCATTGCCTAAACTACTTCATCAGCCTCCCACAGAATAAATTTTGAAGAAATTTGAGCAATTTTGGGAAATTTTTACATTTTTGGCAATTTTGCACAAATGCACTCACAAAAGCACAGCGCCCTAGGCGCTGTGCTTTTTCTAGCAACCTCCGATGGCCAAAAAAAAAAGAACCATTGGATTCAAAAGGCAAAATATAGTTAGAAAAACAACTTTACAAAACGTTTTTGGGTCAAAAAAGCAATTTAAAAAGTCAAAAAACATGTTTCTACCCTGTTTTTGAGGTTGGCGTTGCGCTTTTGACCAATCTTGGGAGAATCAACGTTTGGAGGGTAAAATATTAACAATTTTGTAAAATGAGAATTGATTTGGAAACTAAACAGGGAAGTATTTCCAATGAGCTATCTTGAGCTGAATTTGGACACCTAGAACCCCCTCAAAAGTGGAGCTAAGTTGGCGCTGCACTTTTTTACAAATTTTCTGAGTTTACTAAAATTTCCAAATTTTCTTAGTTTTTTTTCATTTTCACCTTGGAAAATTGTGTTTTTATCAATGTAATTCAAGGATGTAAATGTAATTATGATGTTTCTGAGTTACCTAGCGTAAATAAATTAGGTAAAAACTCTTTATGATATGTAATGAATTAGTTGCCAAAAAGTGAGGGATGAGTCAGTTTGACCTGCCTACACTCTAGGTATCAGTTCATTTTTTGGTGGAACAACTCCTTACCTCATGGATTCGACCCCTAAGGTTGGGAGAACTTGTTTTGAGGTCTATATATTTCACTTCTTGACTCATTTAAAAGGATGGACATTGTTGGACATTGTTGCATTGATCAGAGACTCTAGTATAATCAGTATTTGGCAGGGAATTAATGAAAGAGCTGCAACTATTTCTTTGGGATACCTGTGGTATGGAAATTTAGCATAGTTTCTTCTTATGTCACATATGTATGAATATTTTGTCTTCATGATCCATTTCATCTCTGTTATATGCTGATTTTCAAGTTGATAATCAAAATACATCTCTCATGCTCTATTTTGGGAAAATCTTCTTAGTTTGTCTCATTTTCTTTAGTTTAGAAATAATGCATGCATTGTATTGCTCATTCTAGAATCTCATCAGTCTGATCCATCTCACCCTAAAACCCTAAAGTGTTAGCCTTAATACCTACCTTTCCCCATTGAATGAACTGCAATCCTAATCTTATTTTCCCTGACCTAGCCTCTTTGACCTAATTCACCCATCCAACAAATCAATTCAAGAAAACAAACCCCTATACTCATACCTAGCCTAAAACCCTAATTAATCCAACCCTCTTGGATATGACTTTGTGCAGAGAGCCATCTTCATTTTGGTAGGGCTAGCTACCAAGCTAAGATATTTGTCTATGGTTACCGCTATTTGGATTCTTTCTCAGCCTTAGAGATCCCGTGGAGTGATAAAAAATTGGAAGTTAACCATGAGTTTTTATGTGTTTATATGTGAATTTCTTGAGAAAATTAGCATAAACAAAACAATGAAAAAAAACATATAACAGACATGAGAATCACCATAAATAGTAACACAACAACACATGATGAAGGAGTTCACCCCTCCTGGGCTACATCTCCTTGGTCCAGCTTTCAATGGCTTGGCCCTCTTGTATTATGCTCAAAATTGTGATTACATACATTTGCAATGCTCAAACACCTTTGAAACATGCTCTAATGTCTCCAAAATCCAAAAAAAGGTCTTTCTAACCTCTTTCTTCCTCGAATTTGGTAAAAAACTGAATTCGTTATGGCTGCCCCAAGTTTTGGCATTGGTCACACCACAAACTCTACCAAATCCGACACCATCCTACAATTTTTCCCCAAAATTCGCTAACCAAGCACCAAATTGCCCAATTATTGGATGAATTTGTCAATGCGCCAATTTGACGATTAAGACCTTAATCTAGATTAATAACCCTAAACAATCGTGGTTAATTGTTTTTTTTTAATTAAAAATCACTGGACGGTTTGATAACCGTTGACGGTTAGCTCTTGTGAGGTCACATTGGAGGCGTCATTTGTAGTTATCATGGGTGGCTTACTACTCGACATCTTCAGCGGCAGTCTTAGCGATGTGTCACTTGGATCCATCAGCGAATGATTAGGAGATCATGTGTTTTACTCAAAATTGAAAGTGCTCGAAACTGTACCGAACCTGAGCAACTAAAAAGGTCTCGTCGTTGTGATTCCGGCGCTGGGAATGGTTCAAAAATCTGATATTGTATGAGGACGATATCACATTCTGTTCGTTTTCCCAAACAACTAAAATTTTTGTGACTGGGATGCCCAATCATCATACAGGTCCAGTCAACAAGTGGCATATTCTTGGGAATATTCCCTTTTCTCACAGCCAATTCGATTGTGTCACGTGGCTGATTCTAGGCCACTCATTTTGTGGTACGAAGTGTGTTTCTGACCGTTGATGGGGTTTGTACGTTTTTGAAATGGGCTATTGGATGAGAGACACGTGGCAAACCCAGAGGTTGGCACGTGTCCCTAGGAGGATTCATTAAAATTTTGTTGGAGTCAAGGGGGGGAGAGGGGTCGACCTCGTGACCTTCGGGTGCGCACAAACACCTCCAACCGTCTCCACTATCTAATGGTTCATACCATGTATGTCTTCCACATCAATTTATGTTGTATATGTTTCATATTCAGAGGGGGGGACCGCGAGCTTTCCTAACCCACTGGCGGCCCCAAAGTGAATGGTCACATGTTAATACAACGCTGCGACAGGTTAATTAATCCCGATAGTTTGAATACCATGACATTAACCTCCAAACTTATCACATGCAAACCCCAGCAACAAACTTAAAACCGACAGTTTATATCCAACGTTTATCCTGGCAGTTTCAATTGGCATGGTCACATTTTATCCACGCATTTAAGGCTAATGCGATGGTTTGATACACCATAACCTTTAGCGGGATGGTGAGTGCTATCACATGCGTGGTGTAATGGAAACTAAAGCCACAGTTTTCAGAACCACGTGACTCTGGGTTCCATGCCATGCTGAGTTAATACACACAGTTTAAACTGTGGAGTTTATGGCGGGGGTTCAGCATTTGACCACCCCATCCAAACCATTTGTTATCAATGCTAACGGTCTTCTGGCAGAACTATGGAGGTGCCCTAAATTTATGGATTTTACCATTTTTAGTGATAGTTAAGTCCCAATCTCCACTTTTAGTGGCGCTTTTCTAACTGATATTGGGAAAAATGCATTGGGAGGTCAATTTTCGACCAATTTGGGTGAAACAAGTGTCTATCTAGACTAATTTGAGCATTCTAGAGCCACTGGTGTAGAGAAAAAAACCATTAGAGGCTTTTAAACAGGTGTAATTTGAAATTTTGAGCATAATGAAAAATGGGGACATGCCATTGGGAGCTGGACCAGCAGATGTAGCCCAGGAAGGGTGAACTGCTTCATCATGCCTACTATATAAAAATTATGTGTGATGTTTATTCTCTATTATAAACTTCTATATAGTGTTATTTAGACTTATTTTCATGCTTAAATGTCAGAAATTCATCTATTTTTCATGGTTAAAACACTCATTCCTTAAGCAAACAAATGGAGACAAATTTTGCATGTTTTTAATACTAAAATGAAAATTAGCATACCAAACTAATACACTCCTTTCATATCAGTTTGGTATTGGAGCTAGATTTTAATCTCTGGTGTTTTTGTGTGCAAATATTTTTTTAACAGTTTGCAAGGGTTTTCATTCTTACTAAGCTCAAGCTTAAGAGAAGAGAAGGAAAATTGGTGGAAGCAAGAGGTTCTCAAAGTGAGCCACAACAAAGGAGGGAAATATGACCACATTCGCCACGACCTAATTCACCTCTAGAAGAAGTAGAAGAAGCTATAAGCATGCCTCCAGGAGAAGAAGAAATCCATTAAGAGGTGGGTCCCAAAGAAGAAGAAAGAGTGTTTAGGAAAGAATTCCTTGACATGACTGAAATGGTGAGAGTCCTTTATCAAGAAAGGAATGAAAGACTAGAAGGAGAAGGATATAAACTTCACAAGGAAGGTCAAGGATCATCAGGAGGTTGCAATGATGAAGATAAATCAAAGAAGGGTAATGGAGGAAATGGAGGCACTGAAAATTCACCATCCTCACCCTCACCATCATCATCCTCTACTTCATCTTCAGTACACCAGTCACACAAGTCAAAGAACACTGGTAAAAGTCCTTTTCTAAAACTTTATGTTAATTTTGAATTGCCAATGTTTAATGGGGAAGTCAATGAAGAAAATCTTGATAATTGGATTAAGCAATTGGAGGTTTATTTGATAATTCAGAACCTTCATGATGATGATACCAAAATCCAACTAGCTTCATTGAGGATGGAAGGTGCAGCTCTTGTTTGGTGGGAAGCCAAGACAAAGGAGGAGATCAAGAAGCATGGTAATATTATCCTATCATGGACTGATTTCATTACTGAAATAAAACAACAGTTTTATCCATTTTCTCACATGCAGAAAACCATAATGAACTGACAAAATTTTAGACAATTGAAAGGGCAAAATGTACAAGACTACACCCAAGAATTTAGGAGAAGAGATCTCTTATTAGGGGAAGATTTGCAGAGCCAAGATACTTTTCTTAAGTACATAGGAGGCTTAAATATCTACCTAAGACATATTATTCTCATGTTTAACCCTACAAGCTTAGATGAGGTATGTGTTCAGGCCACACATTTAGAAGCAAGAGGGAAAAAAATTACTGATGAGAGTAGGAAGAAACCTTTTAAGGGGAAAAACAAAGAAAAGACCTCAAAAGGTAAGGGAAAAAAGAATGCATCTGTCAAGAAAGATGGAGAGAAACTGGTTTGTAAACATTGTTCAAGAGAAGGCCATGAAGACAAAAATTGTTCGAAATTACATCCTGAAAAGAAACCCAAGTATAACAATAACAAACGGGAAGCAGGAAACTACAGCTACAACTCAATATGAATTAGGAGAGGATTTAGGTGATGAAAATAAAATTACAGCCATTGGATTGAAGAACATGAAGGTGAAATAAATTGAAACAAAACCCAGTACTAGTACTTCAAACTGTCACAGACAAGCTCCAAATGAAGAAGAGAGAATTGAACTGTTTCATGTGAGGGTCATATCCAAACATACCAAGATTGACACACTATTTTACAGTGGGTCACAAGAGAAATTAATCTTTGAATAGCTGGTCAAGAAACTTAATCTTGAGACCATTCCACATCCAAAACCATATCCACTTGGGCAGATTTGTAAGGATGAAAATTTACAGGTTTCAAAGAAGTGCATATTGCACTTTGCAATAACTGCACATTTTGTTGACACAATTGAGTTAGATGTGGTTCCGCTTGATATTACAGGTATTGTGTTGGGAAATCCTTACTTGTATGATAGGAAAGCGATCTTCCATCGTCATGCGAAAAAATACCATTTATTCAAGTATGGCAAGGAGTTTATTGTTAGGGCACATCGCAAGAAGACAAATATTGCAATGGTAAATGTTGGACAGGTAAAGAGGCTGGTGAATTCAAGTAAGAATTATTTTCATCTAATGATTAAGCCTAAATTTGATGTTAATCATGAGTCATTTGAAGATTTTCATCCTAAGTTAAAGACAGATTTATATTATGTAGTTGATGCACATCATGAGATGTTTCAGGAGCCAACATGATTCCCCCCTAAAAGGGAGATTCAACATGAGAATTCGTTGCAACAATATTGTCCTCTTCCAAACATCAGCATGTATCGCATGTCGATAATGGAGAATGCTGAAATAAAGAGGAAAATCAAGGACTTGTTGGACAAGGGACTCATAAGGTCAAGCACTTCGCCATGCAGTTCACCCATATTCTTGATTCCGAAGAAAGATGGGACTTGGCGCATGTGTGTCGACTTCAGAGCTTTGAACAAGATAATGGTAAATAATCGATACCCACTCCCAAGGATAGATGATTTGCTAGATCAGCTAGAAGAAGCAAAGTTTTTCACTAAGTTAGATTTATGAAGTGGATATCATCAAGTAAGAATTATAGAAAGTGACATATGGAAGACTGCATTCAAAACCAAACAAGGACTTTTTGAGTGGCTAGTTATGTCGTTTGGTTTGTGTAATGCATTAGTGACTTTCATGCGTGTTATGTATAATTTTTTGCGTCCATTTCTTGATGAATTGGTGATTGTGTATTTATATGATATACTCATTTTCAGAAAAACAAGAGAATAACATGTCTTGCATGTAAAAATGGTACTTGATGTTTTGAAGAAAGAGAAATTATTTCTTAAGATGTCAAAGTGTGAATTCGGAAATAATTCTCTGGTTTATTTGGGACACATTGTAGGGGGAGGTGAGTTGAGAATTGATCCTTCTAAAGTGGAAGCCATTGTGAATTGGCCCACTCCCAAAACATTAACTGAGGTAAGATGTTTCTTAGGCATAGCTCAGTATTGGAGAAATTTTATTTCTAAATTGTCTGCCATAACAGCTCCTATGCATGCAGTGACAAGTGTGAAGAAAGGCTTCCAATGGGGAGGGAAAAAAAAACAAGATTTTGAAGCTTTAAAAGATAATAGTAGTTCAGCTCTGGTCCTTGCATTACTGAATTTAAGACAGCCATTCGAGATACAAACCGATGCTAGTGATTATGCCATTGGCGCAGTACTTTTGCAGCATGGTAAGCCTATCACTTTTCATTCTTAAACATTCAATGGTGTTGTAACTAATTATCCTACATATGAAAAAGAGTTGTATTCGTTGGTACAAAGAATCAAGAAGTGGAAACACTACTTGATGGGTAAAGAGATGATTATAATACCGATCACCAACCATTACAATACTTGCAGTCGCAAACAAAATTGCAACAATCATGACATTTCAAGTGGATGGGATTTCTTCAACAGTTTCACTTAATTATAAGGTACAAGAAAGCTATCTTCAATAAAGTTTCTAATATACTTTCAAGTCCAATTATAAGTGCTTCTACCTTACTTTAAAATTATTCTATTGTACATGAGAGCTACATAGAATAGTATGCATCTAATGCTGATTTTCAGGATGTGTGTGCTAGTTTGAGTGAAGGGAATCAAGTTGAGGAAAATCATTATCACATGCATAACAATTTGCTATTTCATTTGGGCAAGCTATGTATACCACAAGGATAGATACTTAGTGTCATGAGAGAGGCTCATTCCTCTCTTATTGCTGGACACTTTGGGGTAAGAAAAACAGTGATGCATCTATAGAGGTATTGTTATTGGCCTCGCATGATAGATTTTGTGTCACGTTTTATAAGAGGATGTTCTATATGTGCAACAAAAAATCCTAGAAATAATAATATTGGGTTGTACACGCCACTACCGGTACCATCAAGGCCATGGGAGAGTGTCTCCATGGAATTTGTTGGAGGTTGACCTATGTCAAGAAAACCATTACTGCTGAACAAACTACTAAAATTTATTTTCAACATGTATGGGTTCATTATGGTTTGCCAAATTCTATTGTTAGTGACAGGGATTCTAGGTTCATTTGGAATTTTTGTTCCAATCTTTGGAAGATGATGGACACAAAGTTGAAAAATGGTACTGCTTTTCATCCACAAACTGATGGCCAAATTGAGGTTGTGAAGAGAATCGTTGTACATATATTGAGATGATATTGCAGAAAACATCCCAATTTGTGGGATGAACAACTTCATTACATTCATCACGCTTAAAACTTGGCAAAGCACTCTTCTACAAATACTTCACCTTTTGAAGCGTGCTTTGGGTATTTTCTGAAATTTCCATTAGACTTCATCTTTGATAAGGATGTTGCAACTGATGGGCATCGTGATATTGACAAGGCTCGAAATTTCGTTGAGAAAATTAAGGTTATTCATCAACAAGTTCAAGAACAACTTGAGAAGAGTCAAAGAAAATACAAGGAGAGGCATGAAAAAAATAGAGTTGATCACAAGTTTCAAGAAGGAGATGAACGATGGTTGCACATAAGCAAAGAAAGGATGTAAGGAGAAGGTAAAATATCAAGCCCATTCATTATGGTCCATTCGATATCATTAAACAAGTCGGTAATAATTCATTTCAACTTGATTTTCCTTCATATATGCAAATGTATTCCGTTGTCAATGTGTAAAATTTACGTTTCTATGAGCCTCCTTTGATTGATGATCAAGGGAGTGATATTTAGCTGCCATCTATAGAATATTTCTCGCCAGAATTTCTGAATGAGCTCAAGGAGGATTCCATCCTTGACAGGAGGACACACAATTCTAAGAGTTGAAGTGTCGATTATCATTGAATTGGGCTCAAGGGCAGCAAACTAGGTAAGCCAAGGTGGACGGAAGTGGAAAAGGTGAGGGAGTTGTACCCTCATCTTCTGAAAAAGTAATTAAAGTATTTTGGCATCCAAAAGCTTCCCAATGGGGAGGTGTGATCAGGAGATCATGTGTTTTCCTCAAAATTTAAAGTGATCAAAATTGTACCAAACCTGAGTGCCAGTAAGGTATCCCTATTGCAATTCTGGCGCCATGAATGATTTGAAAAATTGATGTCGTATGAGGAAGATATCGCATTCTGTTCGTTTTCCCAAATAGCTAAATGTTTTGTGACTGGAATGCCTAGTCAGCATACAGGTACAGTTAGCAACTGGAATATTATGGAGAATATCCCCTTTTCTCAAAGCCAATCAGATCGTGCCACGTGGATGATTCTGGGCCATTCATTTGGTGGTACGAAGTGTTTTTTTGACCGTTGATGGGGTTTCTACGTTTTTGAAATGGGTCATTGGATGAGAGACACGTGGCAATATCAAAGGCTGCCACATGTCCCCAAGAGGTTTCATTAACATTTTGGTGGAGTCAGGGGGGGTCGACCCCACAACCTCTGGGTGTGCACAAAGACCTCCAGCTGTCTCCGTTGTCTAATGGTTCTTACCATGTATGTCTTCCACATCAATTTATGTTGTATATGTTTCATATTCATAGGGGGGGACCTCCAGTGGTCCCAACTTGCTGGAAGCCCCAAAGTGAATTGTAACATGTCAATAAAACACCGCGATAGGTTAATTAACCTCAACAATTCGAGGATCGTTGCATTAACCTTCAAACTTCTCACATGCAAACTGCAACAATAATCTTAAAACTGGCAGTTTATATCCAACGTTTATCGCGATGGTTTCAATGGACATGGTCACATGTTATCCACGCATTTAAGGTTAATGCGATGGTTGGATACACTGTAACCTTCGGTGGGATGGTGCACGGTATCACATGCATGGTGTAATGGCAACCAATGCCACGAGTTTAAGAACCACATGACTCTGGGTTCCATGCCATGGAGAGTTAATACACACAGTTTAAACTTTGAAGTTTATGGTGAGGGGTCAGCATGTGACCACCCCACCCAAAACATTTGTTATCAATGCTAACGGTCTTCTAGCGGAACTGTGGAGGCACCCTAAATTTATATTTTTTATTATTTTTAGTGATAGTTAAGTGCCAGTCTCCACTTTTAGTGGAGATTTTCTAGCTAATATTAGGGAAAATGCATGGGGAGGTTAGTTTTCAACCAATTTTGGTTAAAAAAGAGTCTATCTATACTAATTTGAGCATTCTAGAGCCACTGGTGTAGAGAAAATAGCCATTAGAGGCCTGTAAACACGGGTAATTTGTAATTTTGAGCATAATGAAAAAGAGGGACATGCCATTGGGAGTTGGACCAGTAGATGTAGCCCAGGAGGGGTGAAATTTTCATCATGCCTGCTGTGTAAAACTTATGTGTGATGTTTATTCTCTATTATACACTTCTGTATAGTGCTATTTAGGCTTATTTTCATGCTTAAAGTTCAAAAATTCATCTATGTTTCATGGTTAAAACACTCATTCCTTAAGAAAACAAATCGAGACAAATTGTACATGTTCTTAATACTGAAAGGACACTTAGCACAACGAACTAATACAATACTTTCAGATCAGCAGATGTTTTGGTGTTAATGGTTATGGAGCAGTTGTGGGGGGGCTCTGTCTAGCTTCCCACCCATGGTCCCACCCCTAGGCGTGGTGACTAGAGCTATGAACCTTGTCCTTTCACTATATAAACCTTGTCCTTTCACTATATAAACCTTCTCCTTTGCGTCCTTATTTCATTCTTCATTCAACATCTTGTCTTGAAGATGAATCCCCATTGGGATGTGAAATGTCGACCATTGTTTTATAACACTGTGGATAATCCGGAGATTTCTTCAATAAACTATTATTTCCTTGAGACATAAAGTACTTTTATTACATGCATGACATGTTCATCATGTGATTTACTACAAATCAAGATATCATCTAAGTAGACTATGAAAAACGCATCAAGAAATAGCCTCAACATATCATTCATCACATGCATGAAGGTAAAGTTGAACATTACATATAACAAAAGGAATAACTAGCGATTCAAACAAACCTTGTTTTTTCTTGAATGTTATCTTCCAAATGTCACCTTCAACAATTCTAATTTGATGGTAACGAATCCTTAAGACCAACTTAGTAAAATACTTTGCATCTTTCAATTGATGAAGTAAATCACCAATTCTAGGAAGTGATTAATGGTTCTTACTGTAATTTTGTTCAATGCACATAAATATTCACACATGTGAGATGTTCCATCCTTCTTTGGCACCAACGTAATAGGTGACCCGCATGGAAAAGTAATTGGTCGGATGATCCCTTTGTCCAACAACTTTTGAATTTTTTTTTTAATTTTAGCACTTTCGATCACCGACAACCTATACATGCCAATGTTAGGAAGAGAACAATATTAATGCAACTGTATTCCATGTTTGATTCCCCTATTGGGAGGTAATCCCTTTGGTTCCTGAAACATCTCATTATTTTTATTCACCACTTCAATCAAAGAAGATATAAACTTTGGATCACAACCTTGAAATGCTTCATAATGAATATCATTCTTTGGTTAAATCATAATAAGCACAAAATTCTTTATTGAATTCACTAGCCTTTTCATTTGTCCTGCATTAACTAATGAAATATTTATTTTCTTGTGATGAGCTCTTAGAATATAATCCACACCATCTTTGAACAAGTGGTACTTTATTTCATGGTGATAGAAGATGGATTTTCTATCATAGAGGTAGGGACTACCCAAAATAATTCCCGAAATATCAAGTAGTACAACATATAATTCAACTTCGTCATGAAGTTTTCTATGATTGCAAACTGAAGAATAGACCTTCTTGCAGTAACTTATAAATTTGTGTTCTTGCATATCCAACACAATGGATATGGTTTGGGATGTGGAATGGTTTCCAAATTAATTTTCTTGACTAAGTCTTAAAATATAAAAGTGTATTGAGACCCACTATCGAATAGAATGTCAATTCTTGTATGTTTTGAAATAGCCCTCACATGAAATAATTCAACCCTTATTTCTTCATTTGGAGTACTAGTGTGACAATTTGATGATCTGTTGCTAGCAATGGATTCTTTTCCTTTCATACCCATGGCTGTAATTTTAGTTTCATCAACCGAATAGGATCCCAAATCTTGTTGAGTGGTTGCAACTAATTTTTTTCCCCTTCTTGTTAAATTTCTTGGGCCTAAACTCAAGATTAGGCTTCCAACAATGGTCCTCATCGTGAACCTCTTTGGAACAATGTTTTCATGTTATTTTATCTCCTACCTTTTTAACAGGTGATTTTTTCTTTCATTTTCCTTTAAAATATTTCCCTTACTCTCTGTTGGTGTCCCGTGTTTTGATAGTTTGGCAAATCAAAAGACAAGGCAACATCAGAACCAATCTTTAGAGTTCCAGGATCTAGTCCTCCTGTTCTTAGAGAGGGTTCTCCCAAATGTTTGTTTGCAAATATTTATCTTGTGTGCTTTGAGTATTGGTTTTAGACTAGTTATTAAGTGCAGGTGTTTGTTTGTTTGTTTGGTTGAATTGATGCAACATAACATGAAAGGTCTAGGAAAGATATATAGAAAGAAGAAACATCTAGTTCATTGGGCAATGGAGTCAAGAAGAGGTCATAACACACTCATCAATGGATATGGGATATCAGAGGGCTAATCTAACTTGGCCACAGGATCCTTTGGTTTTGGAATGACATGGACATCAATGATTTGGAAAGAGAAGTTTAATTCTCAAACAAAGGGAATTTGAAGGCACAATTTGAACAATAAAGAGCTTTTTGATAGACAGGGCTAACCATGAATTCTATAAATCACACCTTTAATAAAACAATGATTTCAAGAAAAAAATTAAAATGAAATCTAAGATTTGGGGAACACCCTATTTCCTGAAAGATTTTATTTCAAATGACTTAGAAAACATAAAAGATTCACTGATAACTGCAGTCATAGAAGAGGGAACACCTAACACATCTATGATTACAACTATAAAGACCTTTGAGACAACTGTTTAAGTTAGGACAAAGGGCAAGATCAGAACATACCTCCTTGACTCACTGTAAACAAAAAACTACAAAGTGAGACTTCAATAACAGTTTTAAAGTGGCAACAGACAAGCAGGGAGAACCATAAATCATGCTAAAACCAACTATTCGAAATATTAAGGAAATAAACAAGCATGAATACTAAAGAGAGAGGTTAACGACTCTAAAATACTTCAGAAGAAGAAAACATGAAACAGTGAAGGATGAACGGGTCTAAGGTGCTTCCAGGAGTCATTTCTTAGCCTAAAAATTTCAACCTACTGTAGTAAGAAATTATGGAACATAATGAAAATAGGGGAAAAAATTAAACGGTTCAGAAAACTTCACCAATAGCCAAGCTCATGGATCCAATGATAGAGCCTTCACAGAAACAAGTATGCAACAACATCATCAGGGCTTCAAGACTTCAATTTCTTCTTCAACTTCAACATACTATGTATTATTTCAGAGAGTTCCAAAATTACAACTAGTGATCAACCAACCCCTCACTCATCTTCTTCAGAAGTATATATAGAAGAATGAGGAGGTGAGATCTGATAAAATATCTCAAAAACTAATTAATACAGACTTAAATGGCTTCTTGGCCTTTGGGGGCTTAATGACGCAACTTACATAGGTGTCCTCTATATAAAATAATTTGCATTAACTATTAGGTTTGCTGGAAAGAATTTGTTGACTTCAAGGCTTCTCGTCATCCTTTTAATAACTTCTTCTGACAGCTACAATAAGTTCCTTTGGTTGAAATAACTTTTTAGCTGTATTGATGCAAAATATCTCCTGGTCTGGTAATAACTTTGACCTTCCTTGATTGCTTTGAGGCTGTAGGTGGCTCTGCGACGGCTGGAAGTTTTAATTAGCCCCTGAGGTGACAGTGGAGGTCTATTTTCCAATAAAACAGTCATGATTTTCTTTTAAACTATGGTTTAGGCTTCTGATAATCCATTTTTAGCCGTAATCCCCATAGATCTATCTTCAATTTTCTGTCCTGATAAATTTTATGTTCGGCACTGATACTTCTCTGACTGTGCTTGATTCACTATGTTTTTATCTGGTGTGCAGGGTCACGTAGGGATGATATGGCATCAATTTCTGAGGAAACACCGATGAAACATGAATTTTAGATCCTGCGAAGGATTTTCTTTGCTGAATCGGAGGCGGGAGGATCGTCACCCTATGCCTCTGAAAAAACTTCAGTCATGGCGGAAAAACCATTAACCCTACAAAATACGAGTAAATATTATGAAATCCTGCATGTATGGACTAACTGCTTTAGAAGGCATGTGGAGGGAGCGTGGCTGTTGGATGGCATCATCCAACGGTTGAGATTGATCATAGGAGGTTGAAGGAGATGGGGGGAAGACATTAAATCGGAACCGTCGATCGCACAGAGATCGACGGTCGGGAGCAGAAGCGAAAAGTCAAAGCGAAACGGAGAAATTATTTAAAACCTTTGTTTGGACAAAAATGGTCACAAAATCATGTTCGGGGTTCGGGAGAAACGTGGGCCGTCAGATGCGATCGGCCCACGCGATCAACGACGGAGGAGAGGCACCAATAAACCTTAGAAAACATGCCCAGTCATCAAACCTTTTAATAAAACCATGCTGTATAATTTTCCCGGGTCCAGATTTGCTGACTGGACGAGGAATCAGGGTGACGAATTTTGGGTCATCGATCTGCAGATTAGATCGATGGCAGAGATGCCTTTAAGGACCATGCCGTTCCTTGGTTATAGCTCGGGCATCTTCGTAGAGCGACTACCGTCCGATGAGCAGCCTCAGATCGGATGGCACACATCAATATCGCGCTGGGTCCACATCCGATCTTTAACGTGCGATGAGCGGTGGTTTTCTAAACAGTGTTCAAGACACGTGTTGGGCGGTCTATGGAATTGCTGCCGATCGGGAAAAACCCACCCTCCTCTTGAAGGCGGTGCGATGGATACCGCGTGGTTTTTGCAACGGCGAGTGGAAGGCAGGGACCACTGGGCGATGGATTGCATGCCGTCGATCTGTGGATCAGATTGACGGTGGAGATAACCTTGAACTTTGGACTGGCGGAAAATTTATATTATAATAAAATCCGACAGATTTAATATATAACCAAAGGTTTTAAACTTTGGGCGGACATAATTAATATTCAAAATGGCTTGGCGCCCAATTGCGGAGGGTTAAAAAGGAGGGGCTAATCGCAATTGGGCAACGTGATAAGCACTTAGAAGGCTGGCACTTGGTCCCAGCACCAGGGCGTATGGAAGGGAGGGCTAAAGACTTAGCCCAAGGGGGCTTAAGTCCATAATATGAAAATGTGTTTTTTAGGTATTTTTCAATGATTTTCAAAGGATTTGGTGGGTTTCAATAAGGCTAAGAAAGGGTCGTAGAACCTTATCAAAGGGATTTTGATGAAGGGGAAAGGGGAAACACATGAAAATGAGGGATTTTATGAAAAAATAAAGTAAGGATGAGGTCATTTTTGGAAGAAGGGAGAAAGAGGAAAATGGTGCTTGCAGCAGTTTTTCTTCATGTAATGACAGCAGAATTTCTGAGTTGAAAAGGGGAAAAGTAGTGATGATTATCCAAAGGATAGGATATTATCAAAATAATTTAAGCATCAGCAATCTTAGCAATGGAATTTTTTCTTGAAGGCTATCCAACATCATTTAGCCACCACTTGATATAACAGAATTTATAGGTGGCTAACAATGGCTCCACTTGGGGATGGTGCCTTCTTGAAGGCATCAAGAATTTCATACTTGGATTCTCTGGGAGGCTGAATAGTTGCCTCATCCATTGGGTTGGTCTTCCTTTGCTGGGATGATCTTCTTTTGAAAACACATTAGCATCCAAACAAACCATGGATCTTCATCAATATAATCTTTCTACCTACCCAATCCTACTGATCTAACATTTTTTCTTCTTTAGAGTGCACTTGGATTGGAAAAATCTTTCACAACATTTTATTCTTTTGAAAGTAGGAAAATTAATCTACTTCTACTCCCTATTTCTCCATGGACTCAGATTAAATAGTTGAGTCCATATGATTCTCTACCTAATCTACTGTTTGTTGGGATTAAACTGTCCAACAGACTCTAAATTCTACAACAAAAATTTAAAAAGCATTCAAGTCAAGATTAAGATGTTTGACTTGATGCTGGTCTATGGCATAAGAACAAACTGCACATAGACATTATTCTGCACAAAATTAAAACAAAGATGAAGGCTTAAGATCTAATTTTTCAAAGAACTTCCTTCCTCCTTTTACAGCTCTGTTTTTGAATTTGTTTGAGCTTTTTTTTGCTTATCCCCTGGTTCAGATTTTGAGCTAATTAGAACTAGATTTACCTCTTCTTTGACTCAGAATTTAAAACAGATTTGATTCACTCTCTTTTCTTGGAATATTTAGGTTCATATTTTGAGCATATTTGAACCTTTAATTTCTATCCTAAACTATCTACTGATAAGCCAAGATTAAACAGTTTGGAAAATCGAATTCACTATCCTATCAGTAGAAAATTTAAAGCTAATTAGTGAAGATTAAACTGTTTGACTAACTAGAAGTGTGTTTTTTAGGAGTGGCATTTAAGCTTGCACACTTTTATATTTTTTTCTCTTTTTGGTATGGGGCTATACCTTTATTGTTTTTTACAATCTGCCCTCTTTTCTTTCTTTCTCTGTTTTTGTATTTTTGATTTTCATAACTTTGAATGCAATGTTCAGACTATGATATTTACAATGAAAAAATAGAATGCTTTGAAACTTATGATTCTTGGAAGAAGTAATGCTTGAGCATTCTGCCATTGACAGGACCTCCATATAGATCTTCTCCATCCAATTATTTCAGGAAAAATGCATTGTGACCCCTTTCAGTATGAACAATATAGGGACCTTTCCACAAGTTCTCAAACTTGCCATATTTTCCATTCTCTTCTCTCCTTGAATCCCACTTAAGAACAACATTTCCAACTTGGAAAGTGTTTGCCTTAGTCCTCTTGTCAAATAGCTTCTTTATATTTGCTTGGACTAACTGTGCTCTTTCATAGACTTCCTCTCTGGTCTGCTGTAAATTGATTGTTTGGTTGATTCTTCTCTGCATATCATTCTCTTCAATCTGCACTTCTTGAAGGAGTTTCATAACTGGAACTCCTAATGAGCTGGGAAAAACTGTGTCCATACCATAGAATAGTTGGTAGGGGGACATGTTTATTGATTTCTTTGTAGTTAGCCTATCAGCCCATAAGGCATGAACCAGTTTACTGTGCCATGATTTTTTATTCTGTTCCAACAGTTTTTTAATGATATTGATGAGGCTCTTGTTGGAAGATTCAGCTAATCCATTTCCTTGGGCATAGTAAGCAGTGGAATGGCCCAAGGTTATGTGGTATTTGTAACAGAAATCAACCATCTTCTTAGATTTAAAAGCAACAATGTCTATTATGATTTTTCTGGGACAACCAAATATAGATAGGATATTTGTTTCAAGGAACTTGATAATGATAGAGTCATTAGCATTCTTGGAAGGTATAGCTTCTATCCACTTGGTAAAGAAGTCAGTGGCTGTGAGGATCCACTTATGTTGAGTTGAGGAGGATGGATGGATTTCCCCAATGAAGTCTAAACCCCATTGTTGAAAATGTGCCTCAAATCTGATAGGATGTAAGGCTAAGGGAAGCAGTTTTCTTTTGCCATAAAAAATTTGACACTTATGGCAAGACGTGACCAACTTTTGAGTGGTTGGGAAAAGGGTAGGCCAATAGTAACCAGATCTAAGAATTTTGTTTGTTGTGGCCTTCCAGTAGAGGTGACCTCCACATTCTCCATCATGCAACTCATGCATGATTTTCCCTGCATCATCTTCAAGTAAACATTTAAGAAAAATTCCAACAGCATTTTTCCAATATAATATCCCATCCAAGATACAAAAACTCAAAGCATTTTGTTTCGAAAATATAGCTTTATTTTTGGACAAAGAGGGAGGGGCATTTAAATATAAAAGCACATAAATAATGTCAGCATACCAAGGAGAATTTAGAAATGTTTCTTCAATAAAAGGAGCAGTGGATTCTTCTATTTCTTCCAACACATCTACCATGTTGATGTCTAGTGCTTGGAAGTTAGACTCAACCATAAGTTTTGCTAACCCCTGCCCTTTAACTAGTTTGGTGGGCTTGATTTCTAAGTCATATTCAAGAATAGTTGCAATCCAATTTCCCCTTTTACCATCAGGGTCTTGACTTAGAATGTCCTTGACAACAGTATGTGGAACAAAAGAAATTATGTGAGAGTGTAAAATATAGACCCTAAAGTCTTTTAATGCTTTCACTAATGCTAAGGCTTGCTTCTCCATGATGTTATATTTGAGAGGAGCATCTCTTAAGGCCATACTAAAGAAAGATATTGGTTTTTCTTGCCCCAAGTCATTCTTTTGAAGTAATACTGCAGCTATGGTATGCTCAGATGCAAAAGAAAAGATATAAAAGTCTTTGGTGAAATGTGGACTAATCAGGACTGGTGTTTGAGTAAGAGCTTGTTTGACCAGTTCGAATAATTGTTTAGCTGGTAAAGTCCATTTTACACCTACATCTTTATTAAGCATGTTTGTAATGTTTTTTAATAGATCAGCAAGGTTGGGGATGAACCTCCTTAGAAAACTAATCTTTCCAATGAAAGATTGTAATTATTTGAGGCTTCTAGGATGGATGATCTGCAATATGCCATCTATCCTTGTAGGGTCGATTTTGATTCCCTCTTCTGAAATTATATGGCCAAGAAGTTTACCTTCTTGGAGACGAAAGAGTGTCTTCTTGGGATTCAATGACAAGCCAAATTTCCTACACTTCTCAAAAACTTTTCTTAAGTGAATCAAATGTTCCTCATCAGTTTTTGAGAAAACGGTTATGTCATCAAGGTAAATGATTATGAAATAGCAAATATATTCAGAGAAGGCTATGTCCATGGCCCTTTGGAAGGTGGCCCCTACATTCATCAATCCGAAAGGCATTTTGACTTACATAAAGGTGCCCCATGGTGTGGTAAAAGAAATTTTGATTTGATCACATGGGAGTACTAACACCTGGTTGTAACCTGAGAACCCATATAAGAGGGATATTATTTTAGACCCAACTACCATTTGGAGTATATTTTCCATCTTGGGTAAGGGGTAGTTGTCTTTTAAAGAGGCTCTGTTTGAATTTCTGAAGTCAATACAGAGCCTGATTTCCCCTGTTTTCTTTCTAACAGAAACCAAGTTTGATACCCACTCAGAATATCTAATTGGTACAATGATCCCAGTAGCATGCATCTTTTCAATTTCTTCCTTAACTAAAGGGAGTAAAAGAGGGTTTATTCTCCTTAGTTTTTTTTTAAAAGGCTTTTTATTTTCCTTCAAAGGAATTTTATGCTGGGTGATGCTGGTATCGTATGATTTTAGGTCTTTGTATCCCCAAGAAAAAAACATCTTTAAACTCTTTGAACATCTCTATGTATTGCAGTTTTATGTGAGCTGGGACAGTGCTAGACAGCTTGATCATCTTGGGTTCTGCTAGACTGCCTATGTTATACTCTTCTGTATTTGTTTCCACAGGCTCTATTCTCGGTTCTTTGGCTACATCGTTAAAATAAAAAAGGTGTTCTGAAGGTGCTAGACCTCTTGGAATTTTATCATTTTTGCATTGTAAAACTTCCAAGTCTTCTTGGTCTGTGTTGTCAGTTATCTCTGCTTCAAAATTATTTTTATAATGATTTATATCAGCAGTATATGTCATTTCAACTTCTGGGATTTGTTCAATTTATAAGCAATTTTCTTTATGGCTGGTTTCTGACATTGGTATGCTGAAATCATTTTCTAATTTCAAGAAATCATCTATGTGTTTGTCAGAATCAAACACTTGCCAGTGATCTTCATTATCAGGCACATCAGGCCTGTGTTTTACCTTCACACTGATTTGTTCATTTATTTCAGGTATTTGGCAATTGATGGCATTGAAAGCGAGTTCATTTGCTAGATGATTTAGTGCTCTAGGGATGAAAATGAGTTCATATTTTTCAAAGGTTTTCAATAGATCAAGGGTGGCATTTCGATATTCCCTAAGCCTTGGATTTCTAGCTGAGTATTCTCCTTTGATTTGTTTTATGATAAGTTTAGAATCTCCTAGGATAGATATCTTTTGGGCTTCTAACTGTTTAAGCAATTGTAAGCCTAGGAGAAGTGCTTCATATTCAGAAATATTGTTAGTGCATGGGAAATATAATTTATATGAAAAACTCTGATTGTATTTTGAATCCAAACACCTGCCCCTACGCTTGTTTTATTACAGGATCCATCAAAGTTTATAATCCACAGTATGTTTGGCTCATTTTCATTTTCTTGTTGCTGTTGATCGTCACTGTTTTGAATTTGATTGGAGGGAAGACTTGATTGTTCTGATGAACTGATTTGGTCTATGTTTTCCTTATCTTGCTGAGTGATTTCATCTTCGTTATATAAGATAAAGGAATCTAAACTTGATTGAATAGAGTATATTGGAGAGTTATTTGGTTTGTCTATGTTGCTCACCATGTACTTCATGTGGGATTCCCTGTATAGTCTTCTTCTTCGGTTAAAAACAGGGATGGTGGCATAAGACATGTCCATTTGAAGGCTCCCCTGAAGTTTGGCTCCCCATGATCTCGATAAGAGCATGCCATACTTAGGGGGAATGTCAGCTACAAATATGTCCATGAATAAACTCTTAGCAGGGATTTGAGCTAGATTAACACATAAATCTTTGATCAAACCCAAACACTTGACTCTGCTTGAGTCAAAGGAATACAGATCTTTGTATGGTTTAGTAATTTCTAAGTCTAAGCTTTCCATCACTACCTTGGTCATTAGATTGTGTGAAGCTCCTGAGTCTAACATGGCATTGTGTAAAATTTTCTCATGTATGTTCAGGCTAACATAAAAGGGAAGCACAACCCCTTCGTGGTATTTTCCTTCAACTTATGGACCAAAAAACAACTTAGGTTTTTCATCTGTCAAGTTTAAGGTGTCAGTATCACTTCCTAAGTTCAAAGCTTTCAAAACTTTGTTTTTGTGCACTTCTTGGGTTACCAGTTTAGCTAAGGGAATGGTAATTTTTATCTTGGCAATATCTCCCTCAAGGCTGAAAGGAATAATTGACTTGTTCATATTTACATCTGGCTTTTCAATTGAATTCTTTTCAGCACTTTTGATGTGCTGAACCTTGATTGGACTGGTAATTGGGAGAGTTTTATTAGGACCACTAGCTGAAGTGCTAGGGGTACTCTGTTCAACATCTTGTTGGACACTTTTGTCTTTGTTCATGTTTGGTTTTTTGGTCAAAATGTTGGTTTTCTCTGCTATCTTTTTGGGCTGAGTTTCTGTGTTTTTCTTGATAGCAGAACTAGTGTTTTTATCCTTTGAATTATCTATATTCCCCTTGCTCCTAAGATCATATTGTTTGTGCACATTCATTATTGCATTTTCAAACCCCAATCTATAGTCATCAGAATCTTCATACGTGTTTGTACTGTGATCAGAGAAGAAGCCTTGTTCTTCCTCAGTGAGGAAGACATCATGCCCATTGTCTGATCCAATCAAGTTTACATGAGATTCTTCCAACCTTTCCAATTCCCTATCTTCCTCATATTGATCTACATAGTTCTGTTGGAAGGGAGGTCTAATCTGTTGGTCGCTTTCCTTTTGCTTATCTTGATTGTTTTCTCTTCTGTAATTCTGATTTCTATTTCTGTTTTGATTATTTTGAGGTTCTTTTGGTGGCACTCTATCAATTGAGTTGATATTTTCAAGCATCCTCTCCATCACCTTTACTAGGTTGTCAATTTTTGTGTCAGAAGTTGAGGTTGAGGGTATTAGGTCATATTTATAAGTTACCCTCTTCTCTGATCTCAACCTATTTCTTTTCTCAATTATGTTTGCTTCTGCGCTCATAGCTCCTTTCTGCATGTCTTCTAAGGTTAATTAATCCCTCTCCATTAACTGATACATCATGTCAACATCAAGGCCTTCGGGATATCTTACTAACGCCATGCCTTGAGGAGGCTTCATGTGAGGTGGAAGAGAATTATAAATGCTATTAAACTTAGAAGAGTAGTCAGGAACACTCTCTCCTTGATTTCTCTTGACGCTGCTATATTCTGCTAGTATTTGGAGAGAATTCTTTTTGTGTTCCCATTTGTTGACGAATGTTTGATGCAAGGCAGGGAGATCATTTATGCTGTTAGGAGGTAAGTTTTTAAACCATTTCTTTACATCTCCCCGTAAAATTTGAGCGAAGATCCTCATTTTCATATTTTCTTCTTCTATCTCCATGTAATCAAATGCATCTTCCATCCTATACATGTTTTTGCGCTGTTGTAGACTCTTTTCCAGTGAAGTGAGGAATTTTGGATTGGTAATCATTTGGTAGGGGAAGTAGAGGTTGTGGTAACACTAATGGGGCATACCATGTTGCCATGGTTGGAAATAAGGGTGGATTTACAAGAGGTGGATTTACAAAAGTGAAAGTGGGATGAAATGGAGTGTTTTGAATAGTGGTAGTATGAATTGGAATGGAAGAAATACTAGGGCCAACAAACTGATTTTGAGCAGAATTGTTATGGAAAAGACTAAAGTGATGAAGAAGCTAAGAATCAGGAGGAGTGGAAGGTGAGGCTTCTCTACTAAAGTTTTGTTGCAAATCTGCAATATCAAGGTCAGTTTGGTTTAAGTCACCTTGAGATCTATTTATAATTATGTTCTTTGTATGATGTAAATCAAAGTGTGAATCCTCTAAGACAACAAGGTTTTCAGGGAGAGAATTTGCTATTAAGAGGCTCCTATTAGCAGCTGATTTTCCAGAGTTAGAAGTCTGGCACAGAATTCTCTCAGGATTGTCAACGATTAAAGGAGGATTTGGGTCTAGATGGGATCTAGTGTTGATCCTATGTGAAGTCAGACTGCTTTTCAAAAATGAGAGAGGTGGGGGTTTTAGGGACCGTTTTTGGAAGCTTCACCTCTCAGGATGTTTTTTCTAGTATGGGCCTAGGCTTCTAAACTCCTTCAAGGCTGGTTAACACAGTCCTAAAGAGATTTGGGATCCTAGATGAGTAATAGGCCTACTGGGGCTTGTGGAGTCGCCAGGTGGAAATTTTTTAGCTTTTATGAAGGTAAAATATTGGATGGTCCCACCACCATGTTTATTATGAAGCTGAACTGAAATGTTTTGGGTTTTTCTGAGTTATTTCGGTCTTACAGGTTATGAGAGTGTCCTAAATCTTATTTAACAATTAGCTAAGGTGTTTTAATCATACAGAGTTCACTCTTATGGCTTGGTAATTGATTCCTTCAAGGTTTGATAAGGTTTAATGAAAATCCTAAGGGTTACTTAGTTTGTCACTGATTCAATTAAGTCCTATCATGATTACCATTTGTTAGGTAGTGCTTGAAGAATGTTACTTATGTTATACTGGGCCTAAAAAGTTTGAAGAAAGGTTTTCAAACCACTAAATTCTCAGTATGTCCCACCGTGATCGCCATTATGTTGGTGTCCCGTCTTTTGATAGTTTGGAAAATCAAAAGACAAGGCAACATCAGAACCAATCTTTAGAGTTCTAGGATCTAGTCCTCCTCTTCTCAGAGAGGGATCTCTGAAATGTTTTTTTGCAAAGATTTATCTTTTGTGCTTTGAGTATTGGTTTTAGACTAGTTATTAAGTGTAGGTGTTTGTTTGTTTGGTTGGTTGAATTGATACAGCATAACATGAAAGGTCTAGGAAAGATATATAGAAAGGAGAAACATCTGGTTCATTGGGCAATGGAGTCAAGAAGAGGTCATAACACACTCATCAATGGATATGGGATATCAGAGGGAAAATCTAACTTGGCCACAGGATCCTTTGTTTTTGGAATGAGATGGACATCAATGATTTGGAAAGATAATTTTAATTCTCAAACAAAGGGAATTTGAAAGAAAAGTTTGAACAATAAAGAGATTTTTTATAGACAGGGCTAACCATGAATTCTACAAATCACACCTTTAAGCAAACAATGATTTCAAAACAACTTTTAAAATGAAATCTAAGATTTGGGGAACACCTTATTTCCTCAAATATTTTATTTCAAATGACTTAGAAAACATAAAAGATTCACTGATAACTGCAGTCATAGAAGAGGGAACACCTAACACATCTACGATTACAACTATAAAGACCTTTGAGACAACTGTTTAAGTAAGGACAAAGGGAAAGATCAGAACATACCTCCTTGACTCACTGTAAACAGAAAAATACAAAGGGAGACTTCAATAACAGTTTTAAAGTGGAAACAGACAAGTAGGGAGAACCATAAATCATGCTGAAACCAACTATTCGAACTATTAAGGAAATAAACAAGCATGAAGAATAAAGAGAGAGGTTAAAGACTCTAAAATACTTCAGCAGAAGAAAACATGAAAAAATGAAGAATGAATAGGTCTAAGGTGCTTCCAGGAGTCATTTCTTAGCCTAAAAATTTCAACCTACTGTACTAAGAAATTATGGAACATAATGAAAACAGGGGAAAACATTAAACGGTTCAGAAAACTTCACGAACAACCAAGCTCATGGATCCAATGATAGAGCCTTCACAGAAACAATCATGCAACAACATCATCAGGGCTTCAAGACTTCAATTTCTTCTTCAACTTCAACAGACTACGTATTATTTCAGAGAGTTCCAAAATTACAACTAGTGATCAACCAAACCCTCACTCATCTTCTTCAGAAGTATATATAGAAGAATGAGGAGGTGAGATCTGATAAAAGATCTCAAAAACTAATTAATACAGATTTAAATGGCTTCTTGGCCTTTGGGGGCTTAATGAAGCAACTTACATAGGTGTTCTCTGTATAAAATCATTTACATTAACTATTAGGTTTGCTGGAAAGAACTTGTTGACTTCAAGGCTTCTCGTCATCCTTGTAATAACTTCTAATGACAGCTACAATAAGTTCCTTTGGTTGAAATAACTGTTCAGCTGTATTGATGCAAAATATCTCCTCGTCTGGTAATAACTTCGACCTTCTTTGATTGCTTTGAGGCTGTAGGTGGCTTTGCGGCGGCTGGAAGTTTTAATTAGCCCCTGAGGTGACAGTGGAGGTCTCTTTTCTGATAAAACAGTCATGATTTTATTTTAAACTGTGATTTAGGCTTCTGATAATCCATTTTTAACCGTAATCCCCATAGATCTGTCTTCAATTTTCTGTCCTGATAAATTTTATCTTCGGCACTGATACTTCTCTAACTGTGCTAGATTCACTGTGTTTTTCGCTGGTGTGCAGGGTCGCGCAGGGATGATATGGAATCAATTCCTGAGGAAACACCGATGAAACGTGAATTTTAGATCCTGCGAAGGATTTTCTTTGTTGAATCGGAGGTGGGAGGATCATCACCCTCTGCCTCTGAAAAAAATTCAGTCATGGCAGAAAAACCATTAACCCTGCAAAATACGAGTAAATATTATGAAATCCTGCATGTATGGAATAACTGCTTCAGAAGGCACGTGGAGGGAGCGTGGCCATTGGATGGAATCATCCAATGGTCAAGATTTATCAGAGGAGGTTGAAGGAGACGGGGGAAGACATTAAATTGGAACCGTCGATCGCACAAAGATCGACGGTCAGGAGTAGAAGCGAAAAGTCAAAGAGAAATGGAGAAATGATTTAAAACCTTTGTTTGGACAAAAGTGGTCACAAAATCATGTTCGGGGTTCGGGAGAAACATGGGCCGTCGGATGAGATCAGCCCACGCGATCAACGGCGGAGGACGGGCACCAATAAACCTTAGAAAACATGCCTGGTCATCAAACCTTTTAATAAACCCATGTTGTATAATTTTCTCGGGTCTGGATTTGCTGACTGGACGAGGAATCAGGGTGATAAATTTTGGGCCATCGATCTGCAGATCAGATCGACGACAGAGATGCCTTTAAGGACCGCACTTTTCCTTGGTTATAGCTCGGGCATCTTCATAGAGCGACTACCATTTGATGAGTGGCCTCAGATCGGACGACGCACATCAATATTGCATCGGGTCCACATCCGATCTTTAACATGCGATGAGCGGCAGTTTTCTAAACAGTGCTCAAGACACATGTCGGGCGGTGTATGGAATCGCTGTCGATCGGGAAAAAATTTCCCTTTGCTTGAAGGCGGTGCAATGGATACCGCGTGGTTTTTGCAACGACGAGTGGATGGCAGGGACCACTAGGCGATGGATTGCGTGTTGTCGATCTGTGGATCAGATCAACGGTGGAGATCGCCTTGAACTATGGACCAGCAGAAAATTTATAATATAATAAAAGCCAACGGATTTAATATATAACCAAAGGTTTTAAACTTTGGGTAGACATAATTAATATTCAAAATGACTTGGCGCTCGATTGCGGGGCCTTTGGGCACATGGAGAAACATATGACTGAGGGTTAAAAAGGAGGGGCTAATCGCAATTGGGCAACGCGATAAGTGCTTAGAAGGCTGGCGCTTGGTTCCAGCACCAGGGCGTATGGAAGGGAGGGCTAGAGACTTAGCCCAAGGGGGCTTAAGTCCATAATTGAAAATGTGTTTTTTAGACATTTTTCAATGATTTTCAAAGGAGTTGGTGGGTTTTGATAAGGCTAAGAAAGGGTCTTAGAACCTTATCAAAGGGATTTTGATGAAGGGGAAAGGGGAAAAACATGAAAATGAGGGATTTTATGAAAAAAGAAAGCAAAGATGAGGTCAGTTTTGGAAGAAGGGAGAAAAAGGAAATGGTGCTTGCAGCAGTTTTTCTTCATGTAATGACAGCATAATTTCTGAGTTGAAAAGGGGAAAAGTAGTGACGATTATCCAAAGGATAGGATATTATCAAAAGACTTTAAGAATCCGTAATTTTAGCAATGAAATTTTTTCTTGAAGGCTATCCAACATCATGTAGCCACCACTTGATATAATAGAATTTATAGGTGGCTAACACTCTCCACCCTTAAATGACTTCTTTTTACCCTCTTCTCGAATATTTTTCCCTCTTGCATGAAGGTGAGTGGGATTCAGAATAAGGATAGTATGCCTTAGGTAGCTATGTAAACCCCCTATATAATTTAGAAATGTGTCTTGTGATTGCAATTCAACACCTATCATAAGAGCGCTTCTTCTAAATTATTGGTTGTAATCTTGCACATTTTGACATTTAAGTTGTCTAAAGTTCTGCCAATTCATGATGGTTTTTTGCATATATGTTAGAGGGTAAATTTTTTATTTAATTGCAGCAATTAAATTAGACCAATAGATTCAAATCTTACCATGTTTTTTTATCTCTTCTTTTGTCTTGGATTCCCACCATACTAGTGTTGGACCCTCCAGTCTCAAGAAAGATAGTTGAATCTTTGTATCATCATATTGAAGGTTTTGAATCTTGTAGTAGACCTCCAATTGATGAGCCCAATTGGCAAGCTTCTCTGAATTCACTTCACCATTATAACTAGGAAGCTCAAATTTAATATCAAGTTTTAACTTCAGTGTTTTACCAATTCCTTTTGAGGTATGTTCATGAGTATGAGTAAGGGTTGTATTAGTGGAAGAGGATGAAGATGAAGGTGAAGATGGTGGTGAGGATTATGGTGGATTAGATGGTGTCTTATCACCATTTCCATTACCTCCTCCTCCTGGAGAAATATCTCATCTTGGAGGCTTTGAGCTTTCACCCTACAACTTTGTATTCCTCTCCTTGTAGAGGTCTTTCACCATATTTTTCACGTCAAATAAATCCTTCCTAAAAGCCTTCTCATCCTCTATCATGTTATCATTTCCTCCTTCATGAGACATGCTTACTAAAGCCTCAAGTACAATAGGAGGTGAATCTTGTGGTTGACATTGTGGCAATTGTGCCCTCCTTCTCCTTGCTCCAACTTGGGAACCTGCACCCACAATCTTGCCTTTTCCTTTCTTGAGCTTAAACCTTATAAGAATTTAAACACTTGCAAGACAATTAAATCCTCCTTGCACAAGTAAACATAGTGCTCTGATACCAACTTGATCTGAATGGGAAAATTAGTGTTTGTTGTACTAAATTCCAATTAAAAATATAAACAAAGTGTTTTAGGATTATGAGGTCAATTTCAAGTTAGCCATGAGTTTTTATGCATTTTTATGTGAATTTCTTGAGAAAATTAACATGAAAAAACACTGAACAAAGACATATAACAGACATGAAAATCACCATAAACAGTAACACAATGGCACATGATGAAGGATTTCACCCCTTCTGGGCTACGTCTCCTTGGTCCAACTTACAATGGGTTAGCCCTCTTCTATTATGCTCAAAAGTGTGATTATATACATTTTCAATACTCAAAAAAAAATATGAAACCTGCTCCAATGGCTCCAACATGTCCAAATATGCCTGTCTAGACTCGTTTTGCCTTGAATTTTGTCAAAAAATTAATTAGTTATAACTTCCCCAAGTTTTGGCACTAACCACACAACAAACTCCACCAAATTCTGTACTATCGTACAATTTTTCCCCAAAATTCACTAACCGAGCGCCAAGGAAAATTTTAAGGATGGAAGTTTATATTAAATAGAAACCTTGGCGAATCTTACTCGTCCCTAATATGCATATTGTAAAATTTTTGTTGATATTTTTGTAGAAATTTTTAGATTTCCAATAATTTTATATTAGTTGATATAATTTTTTGGCAATCTTTAAGTTAAAATAATTGTGTACTATAAAATTTGGGTGAACAATTTTGGACAAAAATCGAAATTGGCGAATCTTTTTTTTGGAAATTGTATGGAAAATTAGCCCACTTGCGAATATTATCCCCTAAAATTTTCCCTACCCAGCACCAAATTTCTCAATTTCCGGGTGAAATTATCAGCGCACCAATTTGACCATTAAGGCCTTAATCCAGATTATTAACCATAAAATTTTTTGGTTACTTAACATTTTTTTAAATAAAAAATGGTCGTATGGTTTGAAAACCATTGATGGTTAGACCTCGTGAGGTCACATTGGAGGTGACATTGGCAGTTAGCTCGAGCGAATTACTACTTGGCGGCTTTAGTGATGGTCTTAGTGGTGTGTCACATCGAGTCGTCAGGAGATGGTTTGGTGTTAACAGTTATGGAACAACTGGGGGCGGGAGGAGGGTCTGGGGGGAGCGCAGGGCTAGCCTCCTGCCCATGGTCCCGCCCCCAGGCATTGTGAATAGGGATGGGGTGAGACCTCGACCCTCACCCCCAAACTCAAAACCATTACAATTTAAATATATGTTACTACCATTACATAATAAGAGCTAATGTGACGACGCGGTGGTAAAGGATATGTGATAGTTGTTTGGAGGTCATGGGTTCGACCCCTACCCACTCTGCTCAGACCGTGAAGAAAATTTTGGTAGCCCTCAGGCTACCACGTGGAAGCCCCTAGTGGTGCCACATGGCAACCTGTGATTGGCCAACTAAAAGCTAATCAAAACCTACCATTTCAAACCAATGATGAAGTGCCACTAGGCACAACCTCATTTTTTATGGAATATACTATTGATTAGTCAACCAGCTGCACATACCCAATGAGAAAGACAGAATGCTGACTGTGTTGTCCCTGCACTTTTTTTTTCAAAAATTTTGCATGTTTGACAAAGCGGAAAGAAAAAGTTTCAGGGAGGATGCAGTGTCAGTCTTCCCCAAACCGACTTGTGCCAGATTCAGAATGACATGATCTATGCGTTCGTTCAGGTTCCACACCATTGCGTCAAATTTAATTTTTGAGCATAATGTTGAGCACCTCATCAATTGGTTTCATTGTTTTCCTTGTTTATAGCAACATTTACTATTTTTAGTTGGTTTTCATGTCTTGAACTTTCAAAGAAATTTTAACCTTTTAACAATATTTTTTGAGGTCCGAAGTAGGCCCATATATATAGGCAAGGGCCTACATCAAATATTGCAGTACTTGGAGAGTTCTTTCAAATGAGGTATCATATGGGCCAAACAAAGATAAAATGACCAAGTTACTACCTCGAGAATTTGGATGCCTGACTAACCCCAACGGGGCTGACAAATTCTTTTTGTTCCATCTCTTGGGGTTAGAGTTTTGGTTGTTTAGGGTTTTCTCTTATTTTTCAATAATAAAAAATCCCTTGAGCCTCATTGTAACACAGTTTAGAGGCATTTATCCACCACATCACTTCTTAGAGATAAGATACCATCACCTGAGCTAGTTTATTTTCATTATGTCTATAAGCATATTTCAATTCTTTGATATAAATGAAATGAAGTGTTATTGAGGGAAAATTTTAAGGCTTTCACTTTATCTTAATGTTTAGAAACCTTGGTGAATATCACTACTCCATGATCTGAAATCTATAAAATGTTTGGTGATATTTCGATAAAGATATTCAAATTTCTAATAATTTTATATAGTTTATGTATAAATGTTTGGCGATATTTCGATAAAGATATTCAAATTTCTAATAATTTTATATAGTTTATGTATAAATGTTTGGCGATATTTCGATAAAGATATTCAAATTTCTAATAATTTTATATAGTTTATGTATAAATGTTTGGCGATTTTTAAGGTAAATTAGTTTCATACCATAAAATTTGGGAAAATATTTTCTAAAAAAATGGAAAATAACGAATATTTTTTTGGAAAAAGCATAGAAAATTAGCCCACCTGCGAACATTATCCCCTAAATTTTTCCCTGGTGTTATTTCTACTAAATCTCTATATTTATAGTTATATTTTTATTATGTTGCATTTATGTTTACGTTCGGATTAAATGTGGGCATATTATCTAAATGTTTTGGTGTACTAATGTACACTTCACCCCTCCTTCTGCATGCAGTAGTGCCACTAGATCCATTGGTATTGTACATACCTAATGGGGAAAAAATATTACTTTGAGGGTTTCAATGTCCTCTAACTTGCTGACTGGTGGATCTTCCTCCATCCTCAAGGAATCTGTGTGGCATTCCCACCAATTCATGGAATGGCCCTCTAATTTCATATACATAAATGAAATATTATGTTCTTTCTCGATCTGTTGAACATTAGGATTCACTTCTCATTGTTGCAACTAGTTACTTAGCTTCAAATAATTGCTATCACCTTGGTATGACTTCATATTCACATTCAAATCCATTTTGACGAAGGACTCTGAATGGTTCATGATAGTCAAATTTATTTTATCTCTTTCTTGTCCTTTCATCAACTTCTTCTTTGTTTATTCTCAATCTATTAATTTCCCCTCCGATTGGTCCTATGAGTTATAACCCCCTTCTTCTTTGATTATCCCAATCTTACTGCATAGGGCCAAGATGACAAGATTCATAACACTAATTCACCCTTCATCTCAATATTTTCCTGGTTTCCAACATCTATCCCCCAAGGGTAAGGAAATTTAACAAGTGGACCCACCAATCCATATTGGTAGTGATGAAGTGGGAAAGACTTGAGGGAAGATGGTTATAGCTATAGTACCAGCTAAAAGATCTCCAAAATGAGAATATGGAAAATTCATGGAGGAATGAGTTACCCTTTCCTCGACTTACCTTTTCCACTCCTCTGGTTCACCTTTTACTTTAATGATTTATATTTCTTTTTTTCATAGATTATCAGACCTAGCTTGCTTAATTATTTACCCCTTCATGATATAGTATTTACTCGCTCATTGAGGCATGGAAAATCATTATTTCATTAGAGATAGAGCATGAGATGTTGAGGAACTAGGTGATGGATAATGAGTCATATCAGAGCTTATGATAGGGATTTCCCCACATCCTTACTATGTCCCAACTATATTTTTCATATTTCTTCTCTTTATTTGTGCCTTTATATGCTTTAATCATTCTTTTAGTTTCATTAACCTCCTAAGGAAACCTTCGAAGCCCTAAATTAGAGGTGAGGCTATAAGTGTTAGTGCCAATGAAAAATGGCATTCAACCCAAAGAATGGATTTCGATAATAAGGGAAACATAATATTTTGCATGTATGGATAAGCTTTGGAATGCTACTTAAATTAGTTCTTCCTATTACTTTTCTTGTTTAAGGAAGGATATCGGGGGATGTCACACTAGACTAGGGAAAGGTATAACATATGAGGTGAAGCATGGGAACACATATAAAATCAATATTGGCCAATCATGCATCTTGGACTATGCTCCATATTAGTATGTTCCAAAAAATTTAATGAAAACAAATGATTATAGAAATGGTTAATGTTCTTTTGAATAAATGACCCTCCTCAATTCAATAATAATGCCCAATGGGATAGTGTACTAACCATACCATAGGTGGAGAGATATAATATAAAGCTACATGTGGGACAAGATACGACTAATAGCTAGCTAAGTGGTCAATGGGGAGGAAAATTTTATCTTATGGGTTACCCACTTTTGGTTGTAAAAATTCACCTCATCCGAAGTCATAGATCCAAACTAACATACCTTCGTCTTTCTTTGATGGTGAAATTCAAGGACCTCCTCCTCTAATAGGTGCAAGGGGAATTTTATTCTTCGCTAACACTTACACAATAGTATTTTATATGGTTATTGCAACTATAGCTAATGAATTTATTGAATGAATGGATCTAAAATCATCACTTCAACATACTCAAGAATATGAGTTCAAAAATCATGGCATATATGGTGGCTCATTGCTAGTCGTAAATTGGTCAAAATGAATTGGATTAAGGGGTTTTTGAGGACTCATGGCTACTCTATTTAACTTCTTTTAAAAAAAAATCAAAATTAGTTTCTTCCTTTTCTCATATCACATATAATCATGTGTTCAATCATATGAATATATACATTCACACCCTCTCAAAATTTGGATTGGATCTAGACTTAGGAATTTTGAAAATTAAAATAAATCAAGAAGGTTTCCACTTAATTTAATTCCATAAAAAGATTTTTTTTCTGCAGTGTTTTGGATTTTTCAGGATATAGGATAGGAAATTTACTATTGTCTCTTTGTGAATTACTAAATGATATACTCCATAAATGAAAACAAATGTAATTTATTGACACAAACATCCTACATGCATTTTTTTTGTATATAATAATCTTCAACAAAGCATTATTTTTTTGACCCTCAAAAGTGTTATCAACATGTTATATAAAAAAATACTAATCTACCCTTTGAAATCATCAAACTAGGAAGTTGAAGGTACGGAAGCCACAATTTAGAAAAATCTCTAGTTTCTTTTGTCTACTTCTATCAATGCTTTTCCTCCAAGAAGTCCATATTCTAGTCTCGAGGCATCCTAGGACCCACCTCCTTATAGATTCGTTAAACATAGTTTTGGTAGGACATCGAAAGGAAATATAGGTTCTACTAGTCTTGGAGGAGTCTTCTATGACACCTATGGGAAACCAATGCTCTATTAGCAGATAGTATTAGACATTCAAGTAACAATGTAGCCAATTTGTGGCTATAAATACTGGATACTTATTTCACTATTTCAAAGCTTCTTTAGGCTAGTTGTGGAGGGTGATTCTCAACTAGTCATGTCAATAGTAAGGAGATTTATCAATGGAGCTTCTCTAGAAATAAATTTCAGCAACTTGGGACTTGAAAAATATATCAAACATATTAACCATTTAATCCATATGATTACAATCACTATTACACCCACATCAATACAATACGAAATAAGGTAGAAAACCTTCTATCCAACTTGGGATGCAGTGATATTCACCTATTGTAGAACACTAATTTGTACTCATATTCCTCTATACCATGTGTAACTAAACAAAATTAACTAAGTAATGATTGAAAAAACAAGAAAATGTAGATTAAATGTGTCCACAACATATAGTGGGAAAATGGGTTGTGCATTATCAATGCAAATGACTATATTTATTTCCTTAAGAATGTAATCTTCCTAAATTAGCATACCACTAATTGGAATATTAATTTTTTATGTTTCTTCTTAGTTAGAAGAATAAGAGGGTATGGAGACCCATAAATATCCTTAGTAGGAATAAAGGCACTCCTAGTGTGAATGGATGTCATCTTAAGAGCTGGATTGAAGACCATTGTGTGTGAAAATGGGCTGGAGCATGTAGACTAGGTCAAATTTGACCAAATCAACAACGCTAGCATGGAAGGAGTGGCATTCATTGTGGGACAATGCAGTCTCGGTGGGAGACTACATGCATGGAAGTAGTGGCTTTAATGAGTGGGGCCCAAGGTGAGGAAGCTCACCAAGAATATAAGGACGTGGATGGCAGCAATAGAGGGAATGTTTTTATATTATTATTTTCATATGGTCTGTATGAATATTTTCTCTCTTCAACTGTTTAGCTAAGACTACATGTTATTTAGCACAGGGTGTTCCGGAGAAGGAATCCCACCTTCATCCTCGGGGGACTTAGAGTTCCTACTCAAGAGAAGTATATGCACTCTATTTCTATATTCCAGCATCAGGCCAAGCTCAATATTTCTTCTACAGCACAGTTTTTGCAGAGGGTTGTGTTGTGTTGCAGGGTGCAGCAGTGGAGAGTTGTTTTGGTTGATTTCTGAGCTATATTTTAGTGGAGGAAGGCTTCCTTCCATTGGGAGGATAGTAAGAAAGGTCCTTGAGAATTATTGATATATTTGGCACCAGGCCAGAGTGTTTTTATCCCCTACAACGCAATATCAGTCTGGATCTGCGTTATTCTAGGGAGGAGTTGCAGGGGTGGTTGGAGTGGATGATTTGGGGAGTGATTTATTCAATGGAGGGGTCAACCTTTCATCCGAAAGACCCATTGGAGGATAGCTACTTATTTCCATATCATCTTCAGCGATAACTCTTCATTTATTTTTTTGCAGCATACCTTCAGCCCTAGGGCTATAACTCATATTTGTATTTTGGATCTATTTTCTAGAAACCCTCTTGGGTTGTCTTGGAAAGGTGATATAGTGCCTTGAACTCATGTATGGTATCTAGTAAGGCATATATCAGTATTTTTGTATTTTCGTATTATTGTATGATCTACTGTTGTAGTTGTGCTCACTATGACTACGCTCTAGCAGCATCTCTGGCATTTTTGTATAGTAGCAGCACCTCATTCTTGAGGGGTTTATTCATTGGAGGCTTGTGGGATTACGTTGTATTCTTTGTGCCTCATTATATTGCACTATTTTGTTGCTCATATATATAATAAAATGGCTCCATATTGGTCTCATATATTTTTGTGATGTTACACTCTCATATTTCCATTATTGTGTTCAATATTGCTTCTTTTATTGGTTAGGAATATTACAGTGGTATAAGAGAATAATCTTGGCTCAGCCTGTGGATCTCAGCCATTATGCTATCAGAAGAGTAAGAAGAAGAAGAAGAAATCCAAATGATGGAAGGAATGAGTTTTATCTCATCTCTTTTCATATCTATGAAGGACCTCACCAAGGAGGTCAAGGAAATGAAAATGGAGAGAAACAATGAGACCTCGTTAGAGTTTCAAGATGAGGAAGGTCCATGCACTTCCTATCAACAAGAGAAAGAAACACTATTACATAGAGCTCCAAAGAAATATACTATGCCCTTTTCTTTTGAAGAAGAAGATAAAAGGCATGGAGATAGATGAAGCTTAGATCATGAGATTCTAAGTGAATATCTTGCAGAGTACAAGTCTCAATCAAGGGCTTTCAACGAGAATATAACTCTCCCACAGTTTATTCAGATCAAAGAAGAGAGGAGACCTTGCAGCAATAGAAGAATAAGACATAATATATTCCTATTGTGTACTTTTGATGGATTATCCATATGCACAACAAGGGCTTGGAGGAGAAAGTTAGATGCATTCTTCCTGCTACATCCCGTAGTAGAAAGAGAATCTATTGAGATTTCAGTGCTGCACCTTGAGGGTGAAGAAAAAATTTGGTGGTTCAGCCATTTGAGTCATGCAGATAAATCAAAGAACGAGAAGCTTCCAACACCATTTTCTGCAAGAGAAGTTGCATCAAGAGAAGGAACACTTGCATCATTGCAAAGTGGTCTTGATATCTTGACATTTAGAGTCCCATGCATTATTCAGGAGATGCATGAGAAGGAGAAGAAGTTTGAAAAGAAGAAATCAGAGAAGGAGAAGCTTCCAACACCATTTTCTTTAGGAGAACTTGCATTAGGAGAAGGAACACTTGCATTATTGTGAAGTGGTCTTGATCTCTTGACATTTAAAGTCCCATGCATTATTCATGAGATGCATGAGAAGGAGGAGATGTATACCATCACTGGTGCAGCAGTAGAAGAGCATCCATCATCATCACCAGTAGTTGGGGAAGTCATCACACCGGTGGGAGGAACCCTTGTAGCAGTACAAGATGTTCCCAAGTTAAACCAAGGTATGCAAATGTTTCCACTTTTTGTTATTTCAACACATCCTATGGAAGGTTATGGGGACATGCCATTGCATGACCTAGGTCAAAACACATTGCTGATTCGGAGCAGTAGAATACCACTGTGCAGAGGACCCTTGACAGGATCGAGGAGGAGATGTACATTCATCATAGTATGTCATTTTTGAGCTTCACACAACTCTTGGGGTTGGAGTGTATATTTTTTGAGGATAGGATGAGTATTGTCCTAAACAATCCAATGCAGGACCATATGTTTAGCATTGAACATGACCATGAGACAGCAAATGCACCATCATGGACATCAACATCATTGTCATTGAGCAACAGTGATGAGTTGGGGGCCCAACCATTACCGGAGCATTCCAATGACCATTATACTTGTGTAGCAGAGGATAGGTAGATGGTTGATGAGATACATCTTATCTTTCATTGCTATGATGGAGATTTCTTTATGAGCACTTCACATCTCAATGAGAAGACTTTGCCTTCAGCATACTTGGATCCTTATGGGTTCCACATGGTCATTGATGAGTGGTATTTATATGGAGATATCCAGGAGGCTGCACTTCAACATCCCATGAAGTGTAGAGATAGTAATCTGATTTGGCAGGATGGTATTCTCCATTGGAGGAATACCCATTTGGAGTTTGAGAATAGCCACTCACCATGGGTTGGATGGGCGATGTTGATAAGCAAGAGGATGGTGAGCCACTTGCAGATCTGTGACACAGGGCACCATGAGGTAAGGCTATGCTGGTTACTCTTGAAAGAGTTTGGCCATCATGTAACATATCCTATATTTAAGGGTGTGTTAGTTGTTGGGACATGGCATGACACTTGCATTATATGGACGCAAGGAGTTTGGTTGCATTGGGATGATGTGGAATTTTTCATGTCAATCATCATATTTTCACTCCATGGTTTGTATGATGGAGGTGTAAGGAGGTAGCAAGAGCTATTGTTTCTTTGGTTACTCTTGGGATAGTATGGAATGATTTTCTCCCATACTTTGCATGATATTTTAGAATAAGAGGATGGCACAATCAGAGTGCAAAGGGGCTACTCTTTAGCTTTGGAGAATCAGGAGGTACTTCCACATAGGAAGGAGCCTCCCACATATAACACCATTATGGTGGATGACTTTGGCATGTGGCATGTCAAAGAATGGAGACATGAGGTGACAAGATTCTTTTCACAAGGGCCAACAACGTTGTCACTTGGTAGTATGTATCTATTGATGGAGTGTTCTAATGGTAATATGTATCACTTCACATTTCAGACCACTATGAGGAGATTCTCATGGGAGGGCTCGTCCATGGACCTCATTTTTAGCCTACTCACAATTCATGGTAAGAATGGTATGTTTGTACTTATTGTTCATATAACAAAATATTTTCATTCTCTTGCCATATATTTATAGTGCATTGCTTCAAAAGAGGGAAAGTTTCTATTTTTGCTACATGGTCTTTCTAAAACCAATATCGGTGATGGAGGAAGCCATTTCTTGGATGGCTTTGGGAATGTTTTGTGTTATTATTGTTATGATCAGATATATATAATGTCATTTACTACTTCCTGGTAGATGAGCAAACATTCACAACTAGAAAATTGTTGGAAGACAACTTGCCACATGATGTTATGAAACAACAGTTAGAAAAACTACATTGTATCCACTGGAGAGACCATTGGTACCATCTAGAATTACACATAACATTCATTATATTTCTGATTTGGATACCATATGGTGATGATGTGGTATTCACTTTATATGGGATGGTTTGGGCTCATGAAACTAGAGGAGGGGTCTTTTCAGATCTAGTTGTCCTTTTGTCTCTTGAGGGCAATATTATTGTAGCCTAGATTTTGCAACAGCTCTACACTTACCACAAGTGGAGAGAGAGACAGCATGGGGTAGGCCATTTGGTCTATCATTTTCAGATATGCATCCCACTTACATTGTAGGAGACAAAGGTGGAGGAGCTTTTTCAAGAGTTCCATTTTGGAGGGTAACTCACTTTGTGTGGATGATAGCTTGGGGCTTGGAGCTTCACATGGGAAGGAAGGTTCCCAATCATTTTTTGATCCCATGCCTCAAGAAGGAATCTATACCACATATACTTGCCTCCATGGATATCCCACGTTTTCATGATGAGAGCCATTTGGATTTATCACCAAAGGCTTACTTATACAGTTGGGAGGAGCAACTTGGGGACATATTGATGAGAGAGCATCTTGTTCTTTGAAGGAACTTATCACATGAGGATGCTACAAGAGGAGGAGAGGAGGCTCTTCAATTATATCCTTGTAGTTGCTTGAGGACAAGCAACATTTGGGAGGGGAGGATTGTAATATTCCTAAATTAACATACCGCTAATTGGAATATTAATTTTTTATGTTGCTTCTTAGTTAGAAGAAAAACAGGGTATGGAGACCCATAAATCTCCTTAGTAGGAATAAAGACACTCCTAGTGTGAATGGAGGTCATCTTAAGAGCTGGATTGAAGACACTTGTGTGTGAAAAGGGGTTTTCGCATGTAGACTCAGTCAACTTTGACCAAATCAACAACGCTGGTGTGGAAGGAGTGGCATTCATTGTTGGACAACACTGTTCTGGAGGGAGACTCCATGCATGGAAGTAGTGGCTTTAATGAGTGGGGCCCAAGGTGAGGAAGCTCACAAATCATATAAGGAAGGGGATGGTAGCCGTAGAGGGAATTTTTTTAGATTATTATTTTGATATGGTCTGTATGACTATTTTCTCTCTTCATTTTTTTAGCTAAGACTGTAGTGTTATTTAACACAGGGTGCTCCGGAGTGGGAATCCCACCTTCATCCTCGCGGGACTTTGAGTGCCTACTAAGGAGAAGTATATGCACTATATTTACACATTCTGGCATTAGGCCAAGCTCCATATTTCTTCTATAGCGTAGTTTCTGCAGATGGTTGTGATGTGTTGCAGGGTGCAGCAATGGAGAGTTGTTTTGGGTGATTTCTAAGCTATATTTCAGTGGAGGAAGGTTTATTTCCATTGGGAAGCTAGTAAGGAAGGTCCTTGAGAATTATTGATATATTTGGCACTAGGCCAAAGTGATTTTATCCACTATAGTGAGATATGAGTCTGGATCTATGTTATTCTAGGGAGGAGTTGCAGAGGTAGTTGAAGTGGATGATTTGGGAAGTGATTTCTTCAGTGGATGGGTCAGCCTTTCATCTGAAGGATCCATTGGAGGAGAGATAATTATTTCCATATTAGCTTCATCCATAAATCTTCAGTTATTTGTTTCAGCATACCTTCATCCCCAGGGTTGTAACTCATATTTGTATTTTGGATGTATTTTCCAAAAACCCTCTCGGGTTGTCTTGGAAAGGTGATAGCCTTGACCTCATGTATGGTATCTAGTAAGGCATATATCAATATATTTATATTATTGTATGATCTACTATTGTAGTTGTGCTCACTATGACTGTGTTGTAGCAGCATCTCCAGTATTTTTGTATAGTAGCAACACCTCATTCTTGAGGGGTTTATTCACCGGAAGCTTGTGGGAATATGTTGTATTATTTGTGCCTCACTATATTGCACTATTTTGCTACTGATATATATAATAAAATGGCTCCATATTGTTCTCATATATTGTTGTGATGTTATACACTTCTATTTCCATTATTGTGTTCAATATTGCTGATTTTCCTGTTTAGGAATATTACATAGAAAATATTTAGATAATGGAATTTCCTTTCACTTGAGTCAAATAAATATAGAAGCTAGGCAAAATTGTAGTAGGGATAACCAAGAAAATTAAAATCCAAATGGATCATGGTGACAATATGAAATTTCCAATTATTTCTGATATATAGGTGGAAATAAGGAATCCCAAGGGTAAATCTCACAAGCAATTCATAAGACAACTTGAAGAAGAGTTTTAAAGATTAAAGAATATATACCTTAGTGCAATTTTTATAATGTTGATAGGAATTTTTGTACAGTTTATTCTACTTTATCACCCACTAGCTACCAGCTAATTGTTTTGGTGAACAATAAGAAACAAGCAATTTCACGCTATCCATAATTGCAAGATATAAATTAAGGTTTGGAGGAAAAGATGAACAATATCTAAATGGATTCCTTTTATGATTATTTCAAGTAGGAGGATGAAGTCATCATCAATATTGAATGTAGGAGCCTTAAATATTTTATAATTCTTTATTGGAAATACATCCTAAAGTATTTAGGTGAACTTCATAGGTATGTGTTATTTTGGAATCAATATATTATATATTTATGTTAAAGGCGTATTTATTTTTAAATAAGTTTTTAGTATTTTATTTAATTATTAATAATAAGGTGGACGGTAGGCAATTAATTTATATAAAATATTCATGGAATACTTATTCGGATACACATGTCTATTTTGGAATACGAAGATCATAATTTTATTTTAACTATCATTAATTATTAGGTGGATGGTAGGGATTTAACCTCTATGGAATATTCTAGATAGTAGTATACACAAATCAAAGGTTGAGATTTATCTCCAAATTAGTTATGTTTTTTTTCTATATCAAATAATTTTTTTAATTAAAAACAATGTGATATGAAAAAGTCTCATATGAAATAAGTTATGAATTTTTGGGAATGTGGTACTCATAAGGAATGGTATTGAAGCAAAGTCAATTTATGGATTAAGAAACTTCATGGTAAAGTGAGGTACATGAATGAGAATATTGTTCCATAGGTTTTCATATATATATATATATATATAGTAACTCGGTTAGTTTTGTGATTTTTGTTATTTTAAAAACTTGATATGCCTTTTGAAGTGCATTGATGTTTATTATGGGTTTGTGCCTATCAACATTTCTGAGCTAGTTAATTTGTATGGTTGCACTAGTTGTCGTAATATTCAAACCACAAAAACCTCAGATTTATATTAAAGGAGGTTTTTTTTTTTGTTGCATTTTAATTAAAATTAAAAATTATTCTTACCTATTTTTTAAAATGGATATGTGTTTAATTCATATGTAAACTATTTTTATAATTAGTAATAATAATTTAAAATAAATTATATTTTACTTAATTTTGATGATTTTTTTTTAAATTTTGGTAATATTAGATGGATTATGAAATAATTGGTTTTTATTATTTTTTTAGACTTCTAATTACACGAATAGATGTCTCTATTATGGAATAGGGCCTCTATAAGTTTAATTAATTATGAACAATTACTTGGTGGATGGTACAAATTTAACCTCCATGCAATATTCTAGAATATTCTTAATATTATGCACATATCAAAGGTTGAGATTTATCTCCAAAGTATTTATGCTCCTTTTCTCCGTTTAATTAAATTGATTAATTAAAAATAAATTCATGTTAAAAAATGTCATATGAAATGAGTTACAATTTTTTTTTGCATGTGGCATTGATAAGCCATTGCATTGTCCCATGGTATTGTAAGAAATCATATTTACAAAAGTGGTAAAGTGGGGTTGAATCTCCATTAATAATAATCTTTCTACATATTTCTTAAATTTATATAAATTTAACATACACCTACATCTGATGATAATTATTAACGTTCACTAAGAAAAATATTGTCTATTGGACCTTAGGAAAGTAAGAGATTAGTTGAGATTCATTAACATTTTATTTCTATGATAAAAAAAAAGGGATATAAGCATTCCTAGATCACCATAATTTTGTTGACTTAACAAGTCAAGAAGGTTTGTAGTGTGGAAATGATTTTTAAAATTAGAACGGATGTGAGTAAGGGCTTGGAAATCCAAGATAAGTTTCTTTTCATCTTCAACCCTCTTAGTATTGAAAAGGTGATAGAGTCTTTCGTCCCAAGTTGTTTTTTGTAATATTCCAAAATTTGCACATAAGCAAATTGGAATATTAGATTTTGATGCTTTCACCTAGGAGAGACATAAATGGGTAAGGAGGCCCATGAACAATAAAATATTTACAAGTTCCACCTTAGTAAGGGAAGATTTCACCTTAGGAGCTGGTTTTACACTACCAAGTGTGAACAAGGACATTTTAGATGGAGACATAGTCAAGTTTGACTAAGTCAACAACCATTCTTGAGGAGGAAGAAATACTCAAGTAAACTAGCTCAATGTGAATAGGGATCAGCCTAGCCACACACATGAGAATCAGATTGAAGATCCGTTGGTGTGAACAGAGGCATTGCAGGTGGATTGCTTCCAGTTGACCAAGTCAACGGTGCTATCACAAAGAGGAGGGAAGCTATTTAGGGCTACGTAGTTTTGAAAGAGGAAGCTTCATGAAGAAGTCACCTCAACTTTGTGTGGGGTCCGGGGTGAGGAGGCTCACCAAACATAAAAGGAAGGCATAGTATCAAAGGAGATTCATTCATGTATTCATATATTTTGGTCTTGAGACCACTTGCATGCTTCAGCTATTTAGCCAGAGTTGCTGCACTGCTTAGTGCAAGGAATTCCTGTGCAGGAATTCCATCCTCTCTTGAGATCAACTTACTTAAGGGATCAAAGGGGAGTGATTTTAGATTAATTTCAGTATTTAGCTTAGGGCCATTCATCCATACTTAGCCACAGCACAATCTCCTTCAGTAAACTACGTCATTTATGCAGGAGAAGCAACAATAGAGTTGCATCTTTTGATTGTATCCTAATCTTTTAGGAGGAGGTGCTTATTTACGTCCGGGAGCTCCAATAAGAAGGCCTAAGGCCATTCTCTATATTATTCAGAATTTTTAAGTCATACTCAGTCATGTTTAATACATTGTTGTAGTAAACTGCATTATTTTCTGCAGTGTTGCTTTGTACATGCATTTGCTGGAAACCTTTGCCTGGTGTCTTGTTTTTGTTGTATAAGAGTGTAAAACTCCATTTCTATATTGTTTGATCAATATAAGTTGAATATCAGACTTATTCCATCATTTTCTGTAGAAAACCTCATTAGAATTACGCTCTCACAGTATTCATAAATTTCTATTTAGAAAAGTCATTGGAAATCAATGTTTTCTAGCCTAGTCGGTAAAGGAGGAGCTGTTTAACATAGCTATAAGCATTATTTTGAGCTGAAATTCAGATAATAGGTCCCTCATGACCTAAGCTATCATATCCAGTCATTTCCCTTGCTTATTTTTATGCTTATTTCTAAAAACAACCTTTTTAGGGCATAAAATCCCCCCTTTCCCCACTTTCCGGATCATGAAACAAAGTGAAAGTTGTCGTTGTAGCTGAAAATGATTTTTATGTGTTTCTTATATGTATTTTAAGCTTATTCATCATAACAGAACTATTATACAGCTTATTCATTTCTGAGTTCCAGATTTGGAACATTACATTTTTGGAATTGACTAATTCCAGTTTGACTTTGAATTTCATGAGAATTAGTAATTACTTTAGAAATTTTCATTTTCCTCCTAGCACTCACCAAGCCAAAAATAAAATTATGGTTTTAAATATTAGGGATGGTCACCTCCGTATAATAACTTCACTTCCATTTTTCCCTTTAACTCGTCATCATACTATAACTTATCCTTAAATTTGGAAGTAATAATATTTTTAAAATTATCCTTATCCTTAAAGACGATCTCCTCCATCAAACCCGAATGATCTAGCAAATACTATGCATCATTATGCCAACCTTGTTTGAGCCGAAGGTGGGGTTTTTGGCTAGAATTAGAATAAATTTTAGGAAACCTCTTGGTTTCCATGTTATATAGCTTCTTATTATACATGAGATACCTATTCATAGTAATCCTTTCAATGGGGGAAAGGATAACTTCAGTCAAGAGGATAGGATAAGGATTATTTCCTTTAATATTATATTGTAGGTTATAAATTGTTTTTGGATCAACTCAATATTCCACCAATATTATCGAGATAAATTGCAATCCTAAACCTCACATCCATATAACATTATAGGGGTGACGAGAGTTTAAAAAAATAACTTGTGTTTACTCCATACCAGGAGATATGCTCACTTACAATTGTTTTCAAACCCATAATGATATTTTAATCCTATAATTATCATTTTCTTAATAGTATAATCCAAATTGAGCTAATGATAAAGGTAAATTCCCATATATTTGTATGAACAAACTTTCTCTACGTAGTAATTATCATAATTTATATTTTTAGATTTAATCACCATGACTTTAATCTTGTAGGTATTAACAATCTTAACCATCTTGGAGAAGTAACCTTGGAGGATTCTAAACTACTTGTCGAGATTTTCATGGATCATGGCTAAAATAATGATATCATCGGCATAAAGGAGAATAGTAATGACCATATTAGTGAGTATGGGGCGATCAGATTATGTAGCTTTAAAAATCTCTTCTAGCATATCAATGCAAATGCCAAGGAGGATAGGGGATAAGGGACACCCCTTCTTAACTATGATATTCATTAAAATTCTTCTTACCAACCCTCAGTGGTGCTAATATTGAAAATAATTTTCTCCTATACACCAATCATTGAAACACCCAAATTGAGAGGAACCATTATCTATTCTAGCCTCTTCCATAGGTTATCCTAAGGAACAATGTCGAAACATTTTTGGAGGTTAGAAAAAAAATTGAAGAGATCTATTCTATTATTGCAAAATTCCTCTACAATAATCCTAAGAGTAACAAGATGGTTGATAGTTGAATGATGTCTCCTAAATCCAACTTGTCCTTTATATTTTTTACCATCGTTTTCAAGCCAAGTACTAATCTTCTCTTCCAAACCGAGTCCATATAGCTTGACTAAAATGTGGCTAATCATAATGGTACTACAACTAGAGGGAATTTTGTATCTCCAATTTGAAGGATAGACATAGTCAGACTTTCTGTCCAAGGCTTGGGGAATTATTGTTTCACTAGAAAAATGAGTTTGTATATATGAGGGATGAGGAGAAACCTTCTCATTTTTAGAATTTCATCTCGGTAGCCTTCAATAACCCTATGTTTCCCATTAGTGAGTTGCTTAATCCTAAACTCAACATCTTCTAAGGAAAATGCATCCCTCTCTATATGAGTATTTAATACGATGCCCATGGCATCAAAGGAGTAATACTCTAAGGGTTGGTGTAGAAGGAAAACAATTCAAAGGAGTCCAAGAAACCTTGGAATATGGAATCCAAGAGTCACACCAATGTAATATAAACATATATCATTATGAATAATAAATGATCCAATGCTTATATTTCATATATTGTGTGCGTTCAACATATATGTTTGACATGATATCAAAGCACAGGCCAAGCCTTGGTATTTTTAGATTCGGTCAGCTCCATTTTTATTTGTTCTACCTATTTCATTACTGCGACTTTGTGTCTTCCTAGTCCATTTTTTGTGTGTTTTTCAGGTTTTTTGATAAAGTTTGGTCCTTAATTTTGTGTAATAATTCTATGTTTTAGACCATGAAACGAACATTTTGAGATTATTCAAATACTATAACATTCAAAAGAACTATTCTTGGTATGTTGCGTTATTGAAGTCAGAACTATTCTGGTGACGGTGTCAAAAAATTATTATTCCTGGTTCACGACCTACATTTCCTAGAGCTCCCAACACTCTATACTGTGACAACGCTCATACCTTTCCCTCAAAAATTTGACTTTTACTTTCCCTTTGCCCCTTAGGTCTCCTCTCTCTACTTGTGCCTACGTATCTTCCAATGCTCAAGCTAGCAGTGCTCCACAGTTGAATCTCAACTCTCCTCCCACATTGCAGTATTGACTTGGTATCGACTCCTCCATTTTGATTCCAGACTACTCCATACGAACTCCATTTCCTGTAATACGATACCTCCACCATGGCGTCCAAAGTCAACCCTCCTCCCATTTGACATAAATCCTTTCCTATGGTCCACACTCGGTCCCTCGACACCACACATTGACCTCAGAGCACTGGTTACTCGACATCGAATTGGTATATACCTAGTTTCCAACTCTCCACACTCCATGCAATCTTATCCACACAGAGCACTCTGCTCCACCAACCTTGTGCACTCGACTCCTCCCGCTCTCTGAACACATCACTCTGGGGTGAATCCACAATCTTATTGAGATATTTTAATTCTCTTGTTCCACGAATGGCATGAAAAAATCCTTAATAATTTTCCAAGCAGTCCTATTTCTTTCCCTAGAACAATGTGTTTCATGTGAATGTACAACAGTGTCTTGTTGTGCTCTTAGAGCAGAAAATGGTTTAAATCACAGAGGATAACTAGAAAAAGGTCAATCTCTATTATAAATAACCAAGCCTTGTATCGTAGCCACAGGGGAGAATGTGAGTATCCTCCCTATGTTCAATTCTCTGTCCAAATCCCAATAATCCTATTTTTTAAGTGAGAGTGTTTTTGTTAGTATAACTAGCATTACATATACATATGTTGAAAATATTAAATTCACCTACAAGTACCACGTGCAGGAGAAAAGGGTACAAACAGGGGCAGCTTAGGTTGAGTGCACACTTCTGTGCATTTAACAGAGGCATGGAGAAATTGTAAGGATGGATTTCTGTTTATGGGGCCTCAGCCACCATTGCAGAGAAATTGAATTTTTTCGTGGTTTAAACCATGCAACAATAGGTTTCTATTAAAAAAAGTCTTATTGGGCGTTAAATCCCTCACCAACCACAAAAGCATTTTAATTTATGCGCTAGTGTTTTGTTTTGAATTGGAGCCACGTCATGGTGGTCCCCACAACATCGCCATCTGCCCAACTGCAAGGCTCATCTCAAGCTGTGATGCGATATTGCGATATCACAACTTCGCTCATCACATGTTCCTTTCCTCACCGCAATATGTTCCACCATCTCCAGCCACGATTCAATGTGGTCGCCACATCGCACATCGCAACTTCGCTAAGTCTTTCGTTCGTTCGTTCGTCTGCCACTTCGAATTGCAGATGTGATATTGCCGATGTCGGAGCATCGCACATCGCATATCGCTTCGCCAAAGGTCTAAGCCGTCTGCAGCACCACTCATCCACCGATCACCACTCACCAACAGTGGACCAATAGCATTGATTCGCATTCATTTTTGCCCTGACGTCACTTTCACCTTTTGTTACGCGAATTTTTTATGGAATCTAGTTCATAATTTTGTTTGAGTTCTGGCAGGCCCCAATACCAGCCAATAGGAAAGCGTTCACGTTGGTTTTGGGTTTGCTAATGTAGGGCTCCTTTGTTATGCAAAACGTTCGCAATCCAGTTTTTTTTTGTTTGAACTCCGCATCTGAAGGTTTATGAAAATTTGGTTATAAAGTTATGTGGCAGAGTATTAAAGTTTTTTTTTAAAACTTGTTATATATATATATATATATTTTTTATAAACGCCACGCCATATATCAATGAAAAATCTTGTAGGCTTATGAAAAAAGAGAATACTATGTATTGTTTTTTTTTTGTGCCCGAAGGCAAAACAGAAAAAGACCTGTAAGCACTGTATGTGCATTTTTTGAAAAAAGATAGAGAGAGTTTTATTCTACAAGAACTACATGTTGAAGAAGTCCTAGACATATTTTATAATCCCTCTGATAGAGGAAGAAAAAAACCATTTTGTAATACTTGTTATGCTAATGAAATAGAAATATTTTGTGCCATCTTTATCCATCATTCAGAAAATTTTATTTTGAAACTCTATGTTGTAGAGGACAATCTCTATTCTCCCTATGTATTCGGAATATTCAGAAATTTCAACATGGTATCATAGCTAGTCCAGGCTCTTTGAAGGATAGTAAAAGAAGTTGAAGGAAGGATTTGTTGCAGCAGTTCTCCACCAGAGTGAAGGCTTAACAAAAGTCCAGGTATTTCTCAAAATCATAGTTTTGTTTTGTTTAAAAGAGTGCAGTCCTCCGAGACAGAGTTTGTCTTTCAAGGAAGGAAAGATAGTTTGTTTAAATAAAAAAAAACACAGTCAATTTTATTACATAGTTCAAAGTGCTAAGTCATGGCAGTAGCCAGCACAAACATGGGTATTGGAAATACTCATCTCCCACAGTTTAATGGGAAGAACTATGATTATTGGGAAATCACCATGAGAGCCCTATTTGCCTCTCAAGACTTATGGGAGCTTGTTGAAGATGGTAATTTTGAAGAACCAGTAGATGAAAATTCCTTCAATGCCTTGACACAGGTAGAGAAGGATTTTTTGAAGAGAAATAGGAAGGACTCAAAATCCCTCTTCTATCTCTATCAAGTAGTACATGAGAGTGTGTTTCCAAGGATTCATGGGATACCCTCCAAATTTCCTATCAAGGTATGGAGAAGGTGAAGACAGCAAAGCTACAATTGCTGAGGAGAGATTTTGAAACTCTATGTATGAAAGATTTTGATAACATAGACTCATTCTTCACACAAGTGATAGGAATCGTCACATAGATAAGGTCTCACGGGGAAATAATTGAAGAAAGAAGGATTGTGGAGAAAGTGTTCAGGAGCTTACCCTCAAGGTTTGATGTGATAGTCAAAACCCTTGAAGAGACAAAGGATCTCTCAAATTTTTCAGTTGATGAACTTCATGCATCACTGATGACACATGAACAAATATTGGGTAGAAATGCACACTCATCTTTGGAGCATGCCTTCAAGACCCAAATTTCCTTTAGAAGAGGAAGAGGTAAAGGCAGAGGAATCTACAGAGGAAAAGGAAGAGGCAGAAGCCAAAAAAGAGGAGGAAGAAATATCCCTGCAAGTTGAAGGGGTAACAATCAAAATCCAAACCAAGGCCAAGGCAACAACCAACAAGGTGGAAAAAATCAAGCATAGGGACAAAGGTATGACAAATCCCACGTCCAATGTCATTACTGTAAAAAGTATGGTCATCATGCAAATGAATGTAGGAAGAAACAGAGTGAAATGGGTAATATACCCAGTGCTAGTTTTACAAAAGAAAATATCAGTCAAGATAAGCTGTTTTTAGCATGTAATATGGCTGAGGAAAATAATGAGGAGATATGCTTTCTAGATTCAGGGTGTAGTAACCATATGACTGGAAACATTTCCATGTTTTACATGTTAGATGAAAATGTAAAGTCTTAAGTTGCATTGGGGACAGACTGTAAGGTCTCTGTCATGGGAAAAGGTGGAGTAGGTATCTTGACAAAGAAAGGAGAAAAGAAGAGCATATCTGATGTATATTATGTACTAGGTATGAAATGTAATTTGTTAAGCATTGGACAAATCATTCAAAAGGGCTACAATGTTTTCTTTGAAGATGATGTATGCACCATCATGGATAAACCACCAAGCAAGAAATGTATTGTTAAAGTGAAGATGACAAAGAATAGAATGTTCCCTCTCAAGATGAGAGCAGATTTGAGTAAAGGAGAAGAAATGGCAGCAGTAACACAAGAGACATTCCAAAAGGAAGCAAAAGGTGAAAATTGGTTATGGCACTTGAGATTTGGAGAGCTCAACTTTGGAGGACTAAATTTGTTGCACAGAAAAAGAATGGTAAAGGGATTACCATTGATTGAGAAACCAGACAGCCTATGTGAAGGCTGCATCTTGGGAAAACAACACAGAGAAAATTTTCCATCAGGAAAGAGCATAAGGGCAAAGGCACCCTTATAAATTGTCCATTCAGATTTATGTGGACCAATGCAAACACCATCACTAGCAAGAAGCCATTATATGCTGACTTTTATTGATGATTTCACAAGGAAAACTTGGGTTTATCTCTTGAAATATAAAAGTGAAGTGTTTGAGAAATTCTGCCACTTTAAGGCACTTGTTGAGAACCAAATTGGGCATCACATAAAAGTTCTAAGAGCTGATAGAGGAGGTGAGTATATCTCAAAATAATTTCTGTGTTTTTGAAGAGAAAATGGCATACACAAGCAATTTATAGCAAGGTATACACCGCAGAAAAATGAAGTTGCTGAAAGGAAAAATAAAACAATCATGGATATGGTAAGAAGTATGCTGAAGGAAAAACATTTGCCAAATGAGTATTGGGCTGAAGCTCTACATTGTGCATCATACATATTGAATAGATTCCCAACCAAATCAGTAATGAACAGAGTTCTTGAAGAAGCATGGAGTGGGATAAAACAAGCTGTCACCCACATGAGAGTTTTTGGTTATGTGGCTTATGCACATATTCTAGATCAGCTAAGGAAGAAGTTGGACAGTAAGTGGGAGAAGTGTATTTTTATTGGATACAGTGAGGAATCCAAAGCTTATAGGTTGTATAACCCATCCACCAAGAAATTTATTGTGAGAAAAGATGTTCAGTTTATTGAATAAGAAGCTTGGGATGGAAGCACTGAGAAAACAGTCAATGTGAAAAGTTGTTTTTCTCATGATGAAAATGAGGATGAGATGGATGAAATACATCCATCATTACCACCACTACCACCACCAACACAAGGACAACAAGGGACACCACAAGCTGGAGTAAGAACACCCTTGAGAAGAAATGAGAGTGCTTCTCCACGCACACCACAAGGAGCAGATTTGAGTGCATCTTCAAGGACATGCACACCAAATGAAAGAGGAACCATATTCAAAAATTTAAGTGACATTTATGAGCAAGAGGCAGAAAATAAAGGTATGAACTCTTTATTTGCATTATATTGTCATGTAGATGATCCTATTCATTTTTAAGAAGCTATAAAAGATAAGAAATGGATAGATGCCATGGATGAAGAAATGAATGCAATAGAGAAGAATAAAACATGGGAATTGGATGATCTCCCAAAAGGTAAAGAAGTGATTGGAGTGAAATTTATCTACAAGACCAGAAGCAATGCTGAAGGTAAGATTGAAAGACACAAAGCCAAACTTCTTGTCAAAGGATACAAGGAGCAACATGGAAGAGATTATGAGGAAACAATTGCACTGGTTACAAAAATGGAAACAGTGAGAGTAGTGTTGTCCATAGCAGCACAAAAAAAATGGATGTGAAATCAACATTCCTAAATAGAATATTGATGGAAGAGGTTTATGTTGAACAACCTCTAGGATATGAGAAAAAGGGCCAAGAGCACAAAGTTTTCAGATTAAAGAAAGCTCTTTATGGGCTGAAACAAGCACCAAGAGCACGGTACAGTATGATAGATTCCTATCTACTAGAAAATGGGTTTGAAAAATGTGAAGGAGAACCCACATTATACATCAAGGAGAAAGATGGTAAGATGCTCATTTTTTTTTTGTATGTTGATGATGTGATATTCACAGGTAATGGTGATTACCTCATTGAAAATTTTAAATCAATCACGAAGGATGAATTTGAGATTACTGATATGGGACTGCTGAAATACTTCTTAGGAATAGAAGTAGAGAAAAATGAAAATAAAATATTTATTTTTCAAGCTAAATATGTAAATGAATTTTTGGAAATATTTAACATGCAGGATTGCAAGGCAGCAATTACTCCCACAGTGATGGGATTAAAACTCAGCAAGGAGGACAGGAGAAAGGATTTTGATCCTAGTTTGTACAAGAGCATAGTTGGCAGCCTCATGTACTTGACTGCAACTAGGCCTGATATTATGCATGTTGTTAGTTTAATTTATAGATTTATGGAAAGGCCAAAGGAGACACATTGGCAAGCAACAAAAATAATTCTGAGGTATGTGAAATGAACTAAAAGGTATGGAATTTTGTATACTACTTTAGAAAATTTTGAATTGATTGGATATACTGACAGTGATTCGGTTGGAAGTATTGATGACCATAAAAGTACATCTGGTTATGTTTTTCATATGGGTTCAGGAGCCATTTCATGGGCTTCTAAGAAACAACCTATTGTAGCATTGTCTACAGCAGAAGCAGAGTATGTGGCAGCTACAGCAGCAGCATGTCAAGCAGTTTGGATGAGAAGAATGTTGAGGAATTTATGCGAAGAACAGGTAAAAGGGACAGTGACTTATTGTGACAATAGCTCAGCTATAGCATTGTAAAAGAATTATGTGTTTCATAAAATAGCGAAACACATTGATGCCAAGTTTCACTACATCAGAGAATTGGTGAACAATGGAGAAATTTTTTTACAGCACTGTAGAACAGAGGAGTAGTTTGCAAACATTCTGACAAAGCCATTGGGCAAAAGAGTTTTGAATATTTGAGAAAATTCTTGGGTATGACTGATAACCTAGCAGCTGAATTTAAGAGGGAGTGTCGAAAATATTAAATTCACTTGCAAGTACCCCGTGCAGGAGAAAAGAGTACAAACAGGGGCAGCTTAGGTTGAGTGTACACTTCTGTGCATTTAACATAGGCATGGAGAAATTGTAAGGATGGATTTTTTTTTATGGGGCCGCAGCCACCATTGCAGAGAAATTTAATTTTTCACAATTTAAACCACGCAACAACAGGTTTATATTAAAAATAGTCTTATCGGGAGTTAAAGCCCTCACCAACCATAGAAGAATTTTAATTTGCGTGCCAGTGTTTTGTTTTGAATTAGAGCCATGTCATGGTGGTCCCCGCAACATCGCCATTTGCCCAACCGCAAGGCTCGTCTCCAACCGTGATGTGATATTGCGATATCGCAACTTCTCTCATCGCATGTTCCTTTCCTCACCACAACATGTTCCACCGTCTCCAGCCACGATGCGATGTGAATTTTACATCGCACATCAAACTTTCCCATAAGTCCTACGTTCGTTCATCTATCTGTACACTCCTAAATTACCGATGCGAGATTGCCAACGTCGCCGGCATCGCATCGCATATCAATTACCGCCAAAGGTCTAAGCCGTCAACGGCACCGCTTGTACGTAGATCGGCCGATGAGAAGCCACTCCCACATGTCAACTCTCAATAATCGACTAATCGCATTGATTCGCATTCATTTGCCTTGATCACTTTCACCTTACGTTACGTGAATTTTTTATGGAATCCGGTTCATTGTTTTGTTTGAGTTCGGCGGGCCCCAGCACAAGCTTGATAGGAAAGTGTTCGTGTTAGTTTAGATACGCTAATGTAGATTCATTGTTACGTGAAACTTTTGCAATCCAGTTTTGTTTTTGTTTGAAATCCACGTCTAAAGGTTTATTAAACTTTGGTTATAAAGTTATGCGGCGGAGTATTAAAGTTTTTTTTTAAACCTTGTTATATTTATTTTGTTTTATGTTATAAACTCCACCATATATAAATGAAAAAGCCTGTAGGCTTATGAAAAAAGAGAAGATTGTGTATTGTTTTTTTTGTGTGCCCGAAGGCAAAACAGAAAATAACCTGTAAGCACTGTATGTGCGTTTTTTGAAAAAATACAAAGAGAGTGTTATTCTGCAAGCACTGTGTGTTGAAGCAGTCCTAGACATATTTTGTAATCCCTCTGATAAAGGAAGGAAAGGACCATTTTGTAATACTTTTTATGTTAATGAAATAGAATTATCTTGTGCCATCTCTGTCCAACATTCAAAAATTTTTATTTTGAAACTTTGTGTTGTAGAGGAGAATCTCTATTCTCCCTATGTGTTCGGAATATTCAGAAATTTCAACAACATATATATATCCTTCAATGTCGAATGCACCAATTCCCAATAGAAACCGCGAGTTAGTCCTGTGAAAATGTTACAAGTCAAGGAGATTGAGGCAAGGAGGAATCTTGAGAGGAGGAGCAGAGGCGAGGATGAACCTAGTCAGAGCCTGGGATTGGGTCGAGCATAGTGATTGAACTCACAATATTGAGGAGAAATGATATTGTTTTTCAACGGCACAAGCATGGATCTTGGCATAAAATTTCCATAACGAAGCTGGAAATTACAAATTATCAATCCTTAGCAAGCTAATCACAAGATTGAGTCTTGTTCTGATCCAAGGCCATCGGGAACCGAAGGAAGGGGCCATCGTAGGCTTTGTTCCATAACTGATATCACTATCAGGCCCCTTCTCGTTCGAATTAAACCAAGGCCAGACCAAAAATGTGAAAGAAACCATAGACCAATTCAAGATTCAGGCTTTTGCTCAAAGCGAGCGCTTGATAAGTGCCAAACTCATTGAACAAGGTGGGACTCCGCATATTCAGGCCTTCATGGAGTCTATTTGGCCAAGAATGATTTGGTTCCTCGAACAGAGTCGGACTGGACAGAACGTTATAGAAGCAATTTGGAAGGACTGATTAGAAGCTAGAGTCATCTTGGAAATAAACTTGAGTACGTTTATATATCTCCATAAACCATCAAAGGAACGAGTTAAAATCTCCATTGGATGAAATTTGGGTCATATTCCTTCCTAATCGGTGTATTCATTGAAAAACTCAACGTGTGGATGGCCGGGTGCTTCAAATAGCCACAGGTTGGTCATATTTTTTTGTGTGATGAGGTAAAACGTTTGAACATAGTTTCCATGTGATGGTCGATGTACTTGAGAGGTGGATTAATCAAGCAATGGATGTTACTCTTTCATATTAACATGATCCTTGCTAACTTCCTTGGGTTGTTGTTTTGGGAAAATAGAAATTTGTTTTCCTGATGAAGCTGAAGAATGCTAGAAACTATCAGAGCCCATAACTTCATCTGAAGAGGTACAAGTTTGGAAATGTTTTCCATGTGTATACCTTAATGAACTTTCTATTTATTGACATAGAGTAGAATAAATTATTTGACATCCAGACACAAGGATAATCACATTTTCATGGATAATATTTATTGCTTGCAAAATATTCTTGATTGAGTAGATTTCCCTCTTATCATTGGGCACATTTAATTTTTAGGAATATTGCAAGTACATTTGTGATCATTTTTTTACTAGAGTTGTTTGAACAATGAAAAAAAATCATGGATTATTAGAGTTATTGAGAACTATAATCATGTCCACTGCTAATAACATAGTCCAATTCAGTAACGACAATGTCTTTGATATTCTATCCTATTTACAAAATGCAGAAGACAATATTGATATTTTGCAGCTTGAATCTCAACTTCAGAAAGAAGAAATATATCAATGGAGTCATTATTCTGAACTTGTTTATGTTTAGAACATTGAGACATAATCATATCAACAACAAGAATATAAATTTTAGGTTTATTCACATTTAGTGCCTAGTCCAGGAGCATATTTTCTTGCAGATGCAGAAATTTAGTCCGCACTTCCCAAGCCCATCATCAGACCTTGGGAAGATCTTGTCCATAACAAGCACAAAACTGGTCTTGGATATGAGAAGGATGTGTTCTTTCATATTACAGATTACTCAAATCCCATCTAGTTTCACAATTTTGGATTCCTGCATGATAGCTCACCGTCAGATGCACCAGATTATGCTCCTCTTCCACAACAATAGGAAAAGAATGTTAAATGCCAACATTGTTACCGAGTTTTCCATGTGAGATATCATTTTTTTGATCTTCACCCATGTAAGCATTGTCATAAAAGCACTCATTATTCAAAAATATGCTTCAGAAACAATCCTCCTGCAAGAACAAAGATTCATCTTGGATGGATCGCTTCTTGGCAATGGGCATCAACAACCAAGAAGATGTTTCAGTCATATGTTAGAATCTCTTCTAGATTATTAAAATGCCTTGCAGTTGATTTTTCGCCATCATCTCACCTTGTATCTGATAGGCGGGGGGGGGGATGATGGTCATATACAAGTGTCAAAGCCACATCAAGTGAGCTTGAGACACAACCTCCCATACCAAATTCTAAGTTGTAGCTAGAGGCAGAGATGCCCATGAGCATGGCTTTGGTTGGTGCTTAACCTCAAACCATCTATGTGAGGTTGAGCTTTGCCCTCTTCAAAGAATTGGGGACACTTCCTCTAGAAGAAGACTTCAAATTCTTGCTAGTTTTGGAAGAGTTCCAGGAATTTAATAAAGCATTACATAGTTGGTGGTCATCCTTAAACCACCATAGGTTGTAGAACTTCTTTTCAGGTTGAGGTTCTCCCTTTTTATGCAAGTTGTAGACCTCCCTTTTGGATTTTGAAGGTCTCTCTCTTCAAATCATTAGGAGAACTTCCTCTAGCATAAGACCTCAACTTCTTGCCATATTTGGAAGAGTTTTGGGAATTTCACTAAGTGTTCTAGTGTTGGTGGTCATCCTTAAACCACGTCCTCATATCTACATTTCAGAGAGCACATTCAGCCTAGTGTTGCCATGCATATTTTGCGCATTTTGTATTACAACTCTCTTCTTAGACTCATACATACCCTTTTGAATTAAAGGGGGGAATGTTGGACACCTAATCCTCTAAGGGTTGTTGTAGAAGGCGAACAGTCAACGTGAGTCCAAGAGATCTTCAAATATGGAATCCAAGAGTCACACCAATGTAATATAAATGTATATCATTATGAATAATGAATGATCCAATGCCTATCTTTCATATCTTATGTGCATTTCATATATATGTTTGACATAAACATTCTTAAAATAGTTATCCCAATTCCTTAAGGGGTTCAAATTATTTTCTTTCATTTTACAAAAAAGAAATTCCTCCAAACTTTATGGGATGAACTTTAGAAATGTGAAGAAGATAATTTTTCCTCCTATTTATATAGGATATTTTCTTCTTTTGATAATAGTTTTGTACATATTTATTTTTTTGAGATTTACAATTTTGTTAGGGGCATAGCTAGTTTCATTCCTAGCAATTTTTTAGTAATTATCATACCAAGGGTTGGAAGTTCTATTGTTCTCTTTATAAGACACCTCAGTAGAGAACTTGTTAATGGCGGTGGAAAAGTTTGTAGTAAAATTATGGTAGGTGTGATCAATGTTATCATTACATGTTAACAAATCTAAACCCCTAATTAAATCCTTTAAGAAGAGATCCATTTTACTTCTACCAACACGAATGTGCCTTTGACTCACATAATTCTCGTGCATGTGGCTAGTGTTTATGTCAAGGTTTAGAGCTAAGGTTAGAGGTCTATGGTAAAAATTAGGCTTGTGGTCGTTTAGGAGGTCAAAATTTACAATACAGTTGGAAACATCGATATTGGATACCAAATAATCCACAACACTACTTCCAAGACCATGAATATAGGTCATCTCGTTGGAGGTTGTCCACTTATTAATTCAATTACATATTAGAAGGTCTTGGGGGCTGCAGAGCTTGATTAGCTCAGTACCAAATATGTTATTGGTTATGTCTTCAGAATTTATTTTGAATCTACAAGATAAGTCAAAGTCCTCATCTATCTAGAGGGATTAGGGTGAGAGTTATTACTTAGGATAGTAGCTTGGTTAGTAGCAGTTCTAGCATTGAACTCTCCTAACAAGATAATACTACCTCCATTCCTTAGACTATGAATATCTTATTCTAAGATATTGAAGGGGCAATTCTTTTCCAACATTTTTTTCTTACAGGAGGTTGAGTTGATAAGAGCGAATTAACATAACTGTGAGATAAATCCTATTAGTGTTAGAGTAAGAAATTTTGATCCAAATGTACCATTTGAGGGGGTCAGCCTTATGAAGCCAAAAGTGAGGAGAATTATTATTTTTTATTTAACAAGTTATTCCACCGAAACCTCGTACAAGAGGATTTCATGTTCCAGAATGAATCCATCTATATGGAGGACCTTAGATTCATCATTCATCAAAATTTGAAATCACGAAATAAGATCAATACCACTTAGGTTCCAACTTAACATAGGACCTTTAAGCCAAAAAAAAAAATGAATTCATCTATATAGAAGACTTTAGATTCATCATTCATCAAAGTTTCAACTAACAAAATAAGATCAATACCACTTAAATTCCAACTTAACATAAAACCTTTACGCCCTAAAAAAAAATCACAACAATTCAGAAAGAATAATCTTCTTTCTATAATTAATCATAAATAATGATAATTTAAAGCAGGCTGCAACCATCACTGGTACACCATGCCTTGTTTGAAATTGATAAACGACAGTTTCGGGTCGTTCTAGGCATGCAATTATTAAGAGTTAGATGGGTGGTAATGCTTTCCTTGTGATTTATTTGAAAATCTTCCAGCACGTGGAAGGAAAAATATCAATCAATGTAAATCTTTCAGGAGAAAATGTCAACGATCTTAATCTTTTACCAAATAAAAATTCGCAAAGAATGGGACACTTGGCAGCAGTGTTCAAGGAACATAGAATCAATCAATCTACTTAAATCAATGAAGAAGGCCAAGTGTCCTCACCCCCAACAATCAAAAGAATTGAAATTGATAGGAGGATGGATACTTGATAAAACAGTGGGACACTTGGCATGACAGAGAAAGCAACATGGAATAATAAATTATCTGTGTTCAAAGAAATTCAGCCTTTCAATTGCAATCGATCCACCCGTCCTGATCAACCATCCATATTTTCCGGTTCGTCTGAACTTTTCTAATCCTCTTCACGCGTAGATTGCTCTCAGACCAGGTAGTCCGCTGTCCAATTTTACGTAGATGTGATTCCTCAGAATGTCACATGGCGGAATTACTATATATTTTATCGTTTTGTAAATAATTGATGCCGGATGGCGCAGCTGATTCCTTCGTGTTGTCTGTATAATAAATTGTTTTTTAAACTATATATTCGTCCTCGCATCTTGCATGCAATGAGAAAGGTATGTACACCAAGCTTTCAGTATCAGAGAGATTAATCATAAATGCGAGTGAAATCGTGATCTCGGATTTTAAGTAGCAAATTTGTCTAATTTTTAAACGTGCCAAATCTTATTATATCACACTTCTGTCACTAACATTGATGATGGCGTATTTGTCTTATGATTAAACATGCATTCATTAAACAGATCAAGCGGAACATATATTCAAGGAAAATTTATACTAAATAAATATATAGGAGATAAAAATCAATTTAAATTTTACATACATAAAAGTTAAAATGCGTTTGGAGTATGCTTCAAAATTGCTTTTCTTTGGCAAGGATGTCAAATTTAATTTAAATTTTATATACATAAAAGTTAAAATGGGCTTGGAGTATGCTTCAAAATTACTTTTCTTTGGCCTAGAGCTAGTTTTCCTGGAATATAATGAAACAGGTAACACCCAAAGACCCAAAGGCATAGGGCAAAAGTGAAAGCATGCTCCTTTGTGTACTACCAATGGATAGCTTGCTCCCTTGTGGACCCCAATGGGTCATTGTAAGTTGCGTGGTTTTCATTGAATAACGGTGATGAGTCAACTTTTATTCACAAATAGCAACAAGAGATGGTTGTCATCACTAGTGGTTTGCCAACTGAGTTGAGATGGGTTTTTCCACTATTTGAAAAATAATTAAAATTAATGTAGTTTAATGGTTGAGAATATATGGTTTTGACTGGAATGGGGTGTTGGAGTAGCTTCTCAAGCAAAGAGGGGAGGGGGAGAAGGCACGCCTCTCTGATAATTAAAGAGGGGTGGGGTGGTCATATGTCCCCATGCAATCACACTTTTATAGTCAAACTTGCAAGACCACTACTTCTTCCTGGCATTATTGGAGTTGTCTTGTTGTTTCTGGAGATTTTGTTGCAACACTTAGCTGCTTGTGGGATATTTCAGCCTTGTATCCATAATTGTGTTGTTCCTGCAAAGGAAGGCCTAGGCCCTCATGGTTAGGACTTATTTCTTTTCATTCCATACACTTGGTTGGATTCTTTGCATAATTTGAATGGCCACAAAGGGTGAATGAAGTTGGTCAGAGTGGTAGATAGTGGGAGGGCCAACACCAGGATTCCATTGTGATCTTCTCGATGGGCCTACACCAAGCCTGTATGTAAATTTACTGAATTTCGATTACTCTTGCTAGCATTGGGGTGACAGTGTTATGGTTTTGGATTTTCAGTTCAGGAAATCGGTCTCGTCCCCTAGGCAGAGATAGATCCATCTAGTGTTATTTGTGAGGAGACTACCTAGTCCTTTCACAACTTAAGGAAGGCCCTCTATTGCCAAATGTTTCTCCCTACCAATCCTATCTATTTTCCTAGCTCTGGATACGCTTCACCTCCCTTCTCTCGATACTCTTCTTCGTGCATGGCTTACAGAAACCACTCTCTAGTTTTAATCCCCCCCTTATCCATTGGGTTTCATTTAGTTGGGAAATAGATTTTCTATAGTGTCATGTTACCACAACACATGCACCCGAGGAACCCATCTGGTCGAATAGATCCTAGTGGCAAGTCTCCAGCTCAATCTTAGGCTCAATTTGAAGCGCAAATTTACCCTTTAGCGACCCCCCTGAAATTCAAGAGAAAATTTTCCTTCTCGAAGCTAGGGGAGTTCGAGAATGCAATGCCCATTCAAACAGAGAGCTGAAACACACATTTTTTAATTGGGTCTTTGGAGTATGGACATAAAATATGTCACAGGAACCAATATGTCTATTCCATCACTCTGTATTGGTAGCCCAAAACAATCTTAGGCCGTTTTATCACGGAAAAGTGAGACAATCGTAATGAAATCATTGGTCATCTCAAAAATATCCAACAATTCCAAAAGTAGTTATGTTATTTCCTCACTAGATTGGACACTCAAGTTGCACATATCGAGATGCATATTAGGTGTGGTAAATAGTCCCAAACAAGGCTAGGCACATAGGGCCTCGTTGTTACCCCTGCTACATCTTCTGAGGAATAATGGTCGTCGAGTTTTACTTGAATTCCAAGTTTATGTGTTGTAAAATTTCTTTCATTTTTTATCTTTTACATATGTGGTACGCCTGTAATACCAAGTTGATATTTTCTAACCTACATGAGAACTCTTCAAGGCATATGTCATGGCATAATGATAGTTAAATTGTTGTTTTTATTTAGTGTATTGGGCATTTTTCATGGCCTAGTGATATTTATGTTGATTTTTTTATTCAGTTTGTTTTGACAAAAAAAACTAAATTAAAATATCTTTATTGTTCATGGTCTAGTTTACCTTGTGGTAGGCAATGGGAGTAATATTTTTACCTTTTTATGAATGGTATATTATTTAATGAAAACTGAAAAATTAAAAATATGTTTGTGTGCGTGTGTGGTTCTTGATAAATATAGGATGGTCTAAGATTTGAAACGAAGGCATGAGCTCTATGGGCAGGCAGTAGGTAGATGTTGTTTGTAGAAATTGTCAGATCTCGGTATTCAAGAAGAGACTTGTAGGGTTTGCGGAATTGGCGGGATGGATGATGAGGTAGAATACACTGCAAAACCTTTCGAGGGTGTATCCATCATTAAAGTTAAACCACCTAGGGAAAATGAGTAGGATGCCTGGGCGAAATTTGGCACTCAAGAAGAAGGGGTCTACTCTTCTCTTCCAAATATGGAGATTTCTGACAGTTTCACCCAGTTTTCGTCCTCTAGCAATGGAAGGGTTAGCAGTCATAGCCTATGGTTAGATTTTTTTCTGGGAAATAAAATCTTATCAGGGTTTCATATCCTCGTTTGTGACAATAATGTAAATTTAATCCACACAATTTTTCTAGAAGATTTGAATGGAGAGGCTTTCCAGAAACAATTTCTTGGCATTGAATATGGAGGCTATAAGAAAGAAAGTTTCATCTATGAGAACTTGTTCACTAGTTTTTCTCTATAAAGGCTTGATCAAAGTGTGTTTGGATCTGGTAGCTCACAGAGGTATGGGGAAGCTGGAAATGGGGTTTTTGTAGAGATTTCATAAGGATTTCTCTATGATGGGCTCCCAACTTAGATAAGTTCTCCTGTAGAGTTGTATGAAAGTTTGGTGGGTGGTAATGGTGGGTTTCTCTAGGATGAATAAACCCTAAATTTGTAGCCAAAACATGAGGAGTGACATTACGGAGAGAAGATAAGGAGGAAAGTAAAGTGTACCAGGTGAAATCGAAGCTCGAGAACCTAACCCTAGGGAAAAGTGTAAAATTTGGGGAAGTCATGGAGACCTCTAAGTGCGCTATAGTTGGTGGAGCCGAAGGAAGGAAATTCTGTTGTGAAACCAACTCCAGAAATAGAAGAAAATAGATATCAACACCTTAGAAATAAGCCACTTCGAGGGGGCAACCTCCAATACATTAAATTAATGAAAAATTCTTGGATGATACAAATGACAAAACCTCCTTTCTATATATAGGAGTCCATGGGGCCATAATGTAATCCTAGTTAACCTACTTATTAACAATGTAAGGGCACAATAATAACAATATTGGGGTTATGGGGCTACACTAATAACAATGAGGGGCTAAACTAGTAATATAGGGACCTAACATGCCCTTCTCCCTCAAAAAATTGTTTTCCTCAACACTTGAGTAGCTCTGGGTGCTTTTGTATAAAATCCTCATCCTCCCATGTAGAATCTTCAGTGGGTAAGTTCTTCCACTTGATGAGATACTCTGAAATTGATCGATTTCGTAGCTGTCGAGTTCTTGTTTCCGTGACCGCTTCAGGTTCCAATATGATTTTTTGTTCCTCATTAAGTTTTGGCAATGTTGTTTGAACTGGAAGATTTTCACCTATAACCTTCTTTAAGCATGAAACATGGAAAATTGGATGCACTCGCGAAGAAGCAGCAAGTTCCAATTTGTATGCCATAGTACCAATCTTTAGCAACACTTTGTAAGGACCATAGTACTTTGGTGATAATTTATTATCCTTCTTAGCTTGCTTAAGGGACATTTGTTTTTATGGTTGTAGCCATAAAAATATCCAGTCTCCTACATCAAAACTTCTCTCACTGCGATGTTGATCTGCCTGTTGTTTCATTTGATTTTGTGCGAAATTCAGGTTATCCTAAAATAGTTGGAGAACTTCTTGTTGATGCTCGATGTGATCTTCCACTGCTTGAACCTTAGAATTTTCTCTTAAAGATGATGTGATGGATGGTGGATGATATCCATAAAGTGCCATAAATGGGGTCATTTTTGCTGCAGCATGGAAGGAAGTGTTATACCACCATTCAGCTAGAGGTAACCACTTGACCCATTGTGTTTGTTTATCAGATACAAAACAACGAAGATATCCTTCCAAACATTTATTTACTATCTCAGTTTGACCATCGGATTGAGGATGATAAGATGAGCTATGAGCTAATTGAGTACCCAAACAAGAAAATAAATCCATCCAAAAATTTCCAGTAAAAATGGGATCTCTGTCGCTCACAATAACCCTTGGGCTTCCATGTAGCTTTTGAATTCTATCCATAAATGTAGTAGCAACTGTACTTGCTTTAAATGGATGAGATAATGCACAAAAGTGTGCATACTTGGTATGTCTATCAACTACCACCATGATGACATTCTTGCCTTCGAACTTCGGTAAACCTGTGATAAAATCCATTGAAATCTCCTCCCAACGTTGACTTGGAATGGATAAAGGTTGTAGAAGTCCCGGGGTCTTAATTGTCTCCACTTTATTCTGCTGGAAAACCAAATATTCCGCCACAAACTTTTGAATATCAGATTTAAGGCCATCCCAAAAAAATTCTTTCTTCACCCTGAGGTAAGTTTTTAAAAATCCTGAGTGTCCTCCTAAAGGAGAAGTGTGCAATTCCAGAAGAATCTTTTGTTTTAGTTGGGAATTCTTACAAAGATATAAGCGATCTTTGTACCATAAGGAATCATTTTTCCAACTAAATGTATCAGATGTACTAGGATCTTGCTACAACTTTTGAATGAGTGTCCATACATCTTTTTCCTTCTTCCATTCATCTCTTGCTTTAGTTATCCAATCTGGTTGGATAATAGAAATGGCACAAACAAATGCTTCCACCTCTTCATTATTTCTTGAGAGTGCATCTGCAACAACATTAAGCTTTCCTTTTTTGTAGATTATTTCAAAGTCATAACCCAACATCTTTGTGACCCATTTTTGCTGCTCTTCTGAAGATATTCTTTGCTCCAAAAAGTGTTTAAGACTATCATGATCAGTTTTTACCTTGAAGTGTCTTCCCATTAGGTAAGTTCGCCATTTCTTTAGTGCATGCAGTATTGCTAACATTTCCTCCTCATAAATAGGTTTCTGTAAATACTTTCCTTTGATTGGACGACTTTCAAAAGCAATGGGTCTTCCTTCCTGCATTAAAACTGCACCAATTCCATTTCCTGAGGCATCACATTCCACAATAAAGGTTTTGTGAAGTCTGGCGTAGCTAAGACCGGTGCTAGGCACATTTCCTCTTTAAGATGTTCAAAGGCCTTAGTTGCTTCAGGAGTCCATGAAAATGCATCTTTCTTCAATAATGTTGTTAGAGGTGCTGCTATTCTCCCATAATTCTTAACAAACTTGCGATAATACCCTGTTAAACCGAGAAATCCTCGCAACTGTTTTATAGTTGTGGGGACTTTCCATTCCTTAATGGCTTTAATTTTGTTAGGGTCTACCTTAACACCCTCGTGAGATACAATATGACCCAGATATTCCACCTCTTGTACTCCAAAGAAACATTTGGATGATTTTGCATATAATTGTTTCTCCTGCAATAGTTTGAGCACCCTATCAACATGTTGAACATGATCCTTCCAAGACCTGCTGTAGATTAGTATATCATCAAAAAATACTAGCACAAATTTTCTAAGGAAGGGTTTGAAAATGGAACTCATTAATCGTTGAAATGTAGAAGGTGCATTGGTAAGGCCAAAAGGCATGAAAAAAAATTCATAATGACCCTCATGAGTTCAAAATGTTGTTTTCGAAATATCTTCAATCTTCATTCTAATTTGATGATATCCTGAACGAAGATCCAACTTGGTAAAATAAATTGCTCCATGTAATTCATCCAATAATTCATCAATCATAGGAATGGGAAATTTATCTTTATGGTGAGCTTATTGAGCTCCCTATAATCCAGACACGTGCGCCATGATCCATCCTTCTTGTGCACTAATACTACTGGAGCAGAGAAGGAACTTTGAATAGGTTGAATTATACCAACCTCTAACATTTCTGCAATCATACGTTCAATTTCGCTCTTTTGGACATAAGGATATCTATAAGGCCTGATGTTTGGAGGAACACTTCCTGGAATCAAATGAATAGCATGATCATGATCAGGAATAGGTGGGAGTTATTTGGGAGTTTCAAAAACCTTGGAATGATTGTCCAAGACTTTTTGGAGATCTGCAGAAATAGATGATTTTTATGTTGGAACTTGTACTGAGCATAATTGTCAAATTACACCTCATTGTTCTTTCTTCAAAAGATTTGTCATGACATTAGAGCCTATTATATTTCATGGCTTCCTTGCGATACCCCGTAATTCAACATCCCTTCCTTCTGAAAAAAAATTCAATAAAATTTCTTTAAAATTAAAAGCTACCATCCCCAGAGATTGTAACCATTGTACTCCTTGTACAACACCAGCACCTCCCATTGGAATGGAAATCATTGGACTATTCAATACATATTCCCCCATGGTTAGCTTGATATTATGGCATTTTCCAGAGCAATTTATAGTTCCTCCATTTGCAACCATCACTTGACATTATGGTGTTGGGTATAGGAAACAATTCAATTCCTTGGCTACCTTACAATGAATAAAATTATGGGTACTACCTGAATCAATCAACACTATTACCTTTTTCTTCTTGATATGTCCTTCTATCTTGAGAGTTTGAGGAGTGGTAATTTCGGCCAATAAATTACACGATATGGTCGGACTCATTTCTTCCTCTTCTAGGGTTGGTTCCTGGTGTATATCCTCTTCTTGTTCATTTTCTTCTTCCTCTTCACAATCTATGTAAAATAATTTCTTCTCAGCACACTTATGACCTTTAGTGTATTTACTATGACAACTATAGAAAAGCCCTTTTACTCTTTTTTCTTCCAATTTTTGTGGTGTCAACCTTGTAGGTTGTGGAAATCTAGGAGTAGCAACACTTCCCTCTTTATATAAGTGAGTGGTAGGCTTCCTTGTCGCCATAATTTTATATTCAATTTTTCTTGCCAACCTGAATGCCTTCTCCAATGAATCAGGTTCCAAAATGCGAACTTCATGTTGGATGTTATCCTTTAAAGTAAATATGAAGAGATCAATCCTGTGTTCCTTTGGAATATCACTTACCCTTATATTTAATTTTTGGAAGTCCTCAATGTGCTCCCCCACTAAACCCTTTTGTTTTATATTTATCAATTGGCTAAAGAAGGTGTTGCTGTTTGTATCCTCATAATGTGTTATCATTTCCTCCGTAAAAATTGACCAAGTGACAATTTTTTAACGGGAGCAAAGCCATCGATACCATGCAAATGTATTTTTTTATAAATGTAAAGTTGCAATGCGTACCTTTTGTGTGTTTTGCACATTATTGAGATCAAAATATTTCTCCATCTGTAGTATCCATGTTACGGGATCCTTGCCATCAAACTTCCTCATATCCACCTTTGGAATATGGTGGTTCTTCCGTCCAACATTAGATTTTATGAAATCATGATTAAAATTTATTTTGTTCTCATCATGAGTTTCCTCTACTATCTTTTCACCATTAGGCAACATTTCTTCTATCAACTTTGTGAAACATTCGATGTCTACTTTTATGTTTTCCATTTTTTCATCGATCCTAGCTTCCATGCCCACTTCCATGCCTTCCATCTTAGCTTCCAAACCATTCATCTTAGCTTCCACGCCTTTCTTCAAACCATCCATATTAGTTTCCATGCCTTTCTTCAAAACTTCCATTTCAGTTTTTGTTGCTCTTTGCAATAGCGAAATTTGGTGCACTTGCTCTTGTAATTTTGATATCTCATTTTGTGTTTCTTCGTCTTCATGAGTCATAGTAGATACTTCTAAAGGCTTAATGGGTTTTGAATTCTTTTTAGGGGCCATTTTAGAACCCAATACTGATATATATTCTTCAATATGCTGTTGGAATAAATTCCAACTAATTTTTTTCAAATGAGACTTATGTAATTCGAAAAAAAATACACACCTTTTTCTTGCTTTTAAGGAGCGCAATATTGAAACTAAATTATCTCTATGATTTCAGATCTTCAATATATAAAATTTGGTACTGAGGTAGCCCTTTGGATCCTCTTTCAAGTGCCACAAGTCTGACCTGATTTGGATTCTTGAAGACAAAGTTGTGCCCAATCTCCTATGATGACCTAATTATGGATTGGTTCAGTAGAGAAAACTTGTATGACTTTCCACGTGTCACTGCTTCCTCCTTCAACTCTGAAATTGATAGATAGGAAACTAAATTTCGTGTTATTGCTTCCACATTTTATAGAATTCCAATCTGATGCTCAGAGAGAGAGTTATGAAGCTTTTCCCACAATCACCTCTTTGAGATGAAATTCAGGAGCCTGAAAAAGTCCTAATTTCCATAGACCATATCTCCAAAAATATTGCGAACCAAGATCTAAAATTTTGCGATGATGTTCCTCGGGAGTTCAGCTTCATGCTCTAAAAATTTAATATTCTGAGCCTTTGTAGAAAAAAAGTTATAGCAGAAATTCTGTGATGACTTGTTTAGGTTAAATTGAGGAGCCTACAAAAAGACCTAACTTCGACAGATCATATCTCCAAAAATGTTGTGAACCAAGCTCTGAAATTTTGTGATGATGTTCCTCAGGATTTCAGCCTCTTACTCTAACAATTTTAGCTTCTCAACGTTTGTAGAATAAAATTTATAGCGAAAATTCCATGATGACCTACTTGGAGCAGAAAAACCCTAGAATCCAAAGCTCTGATACCAAATGTTGTGAAAACAACTCCAAAAATAGAAGAAGATAGATATCAACGCCTTAGAAATAAGCCACTTCGAGGGGGAAACCTCCAATACATTACATGAATGAACAATTCTTGGATGATACAAATGATAAAGCCTCCTTTCTATATATAGGAGTACATGCGGCCACAGTGTAATCCTAGTGGGCCACAATGTAATCCTAGCTGACCTAACAATAACAATATAAGGGAAAAATAATAACAATATTGGGGTTACAGGGGTACAATAATAACAATAAGGGGGCTACACTAATAATAATAAGGGGCTAAACTAGTAATTAGGGACCTAACAAATTCTTAGTATCGAGGATTGATTACTGGATAGAGGAAAAATGGGGAAAGGATCTCAACAATATACATGTGGTAAAGGCCCTCCCGAGTGGGTGGTTTACATTTAATTTCAATAATGTGAAAGCATTCAATTGGGTTTTGAGGAAAACAGGGTTCATTAACTCACCTTTATTTTTGTTGAAGAGATGGAGTCCCCTCTTCGATGAAAGTAGAGATAAATTGGGTTCAGTTACTTGGCTTGAATCCAGAATTGTGGTTTGACAAAAATTTTAGGATCATTGGCGATAATCTAGGTTACTATGTGGATGCTGGAATATATCATGATGTTACTGTTGAATATGAGTATTTCTATAATTCTGGTGAATTTAAATCAAATGAGGGTTTGATATCCAAATTGCATATCACTTATTATGTATATGCTCATACGAATATCCGTTACTATGCGGGCATCCACTTCAGGTACCACATATTTCATAAGGTCGGATAGATTTTGAGGGATTTTTCTCTTCCCTTAACTAGAAGGACAGGGGGAAAAATAAAAGGGAGAATAATGAGGGGAGAAATAAGCCTGGAAGTCCATGGAGAAACAATCCTGAATCAATCCCCTCTAGATAACTAACAAAACTTTCCTGAGGCAACACTAATGGAGGAGGACACGAGGCCAAATATCATCATGAAATAAAATCCTGGGCTAAATAATAGGGAGACAACCCCGTCTACTATTGGCTCTCTTTTGACAATTAATATTCCACTTTCCTTACATGTATCAAATATCATAAAATCTTTTGGGTCTACTGTTATGGGTTATATTATCCCTATTCAGTCTGTTCCATTGTCTTGCAATCTTAAGTGTAGATTATATATGGGTGCATTATCTTGTTGCCTCCCATTTTCCCCTGTAATTTGTACGAATCCCATTCCATCCCCCTTTAGGACCTAGTATACATATTTCAACTCATATTCAAGGTATAATATTAAATCTAAAGCCATAAATAAGGATCTTGTAGAGGCCCTAGGGGTTTTGGGTTCCTCTTCCCACTCTAAGGCTGTAAGGATCCTCTAGGGAAGACAACCTTTTATCTCGCAATCCAATCTTAAAACCAATCTAGATGTGGTAGTTGGTAGAAAAAAATATATTTTTGGGTTCTAAAACCGGAGTAGGCCCCTTTCATAGTTCCTCAATGATTTTCCTTTCCTTTAATTGTCGAGGATAACCTAGTCCATCTAAAATACTATCCCTGAAACAATTGTTGCAATCAGAGCCCATTGATGTTATCCTACTCTAAGAAACTTTGGGAAATAGTGATGTGATTGAAATTTTGTTGGATTATTTGGCTCTGGGGTGATATTTTATAGTTTTTTATGCTAAAGGAGAATCACGAGGCTTAGAAATTGGTTTGAATAAAACAACAACAAATCTTATTGGATCTTGGGAAGAAGACGAGATTTTGGGGTTTGACCTTTATGTTGTTGAGTTGGGGATGGAGCTAATTATTTTTAATATTTACACCTTGTGACAAGATAGAATGGTCTTATGGGAATGGTTTATTGCACGATCCTTTATCAATTCCCTAAACTTGGTTGTGGGGGATATTATAACTTCTCGATGGGTGCTTCAAAAATATGGGGAGCTCATTCTCATCCCAATCCCCTCTTAGAATTTTTCATTATCTCATAGAGTCTGATAAATTATTTGATGCAAAACTTGTTAAGTATAAACCTAACTAGAGGAATACAAAAATTGGTGATGTGATGATTTCTAGGAGGATACATTTTTTCTATTATTTGAATTTTTTTTGGAAAGTTTCCCTCTTTTCATCAATGGGTGGGTGTCGAGGGTAATTCTAACCATCACCCTATCTTTTTAAATTTGAAGGGTGGTTTCAACAAGTTGAGGGAAATTCAACTTGGTTTGGATAAAATAAATATATTTTTTGAATATCATGATGGAAGATTGGATCCCTTTCAATCCTAACAACGTTGGTTCTTCTTGAACCCAGTTTTTAAAAAATATCAAGAGAATAAAAAAGGCCAATTGGGAATGGTTTTTCTCCAAAAAATAAAGCGATGAGGTGGACCTTAAAAACATTGAACAAGATAGAGAGTAGTTGAAATTTCTCGAAGGAGCGGTTTATATATCAGATGAGTCCAAACAAAGGATCACTCAACTTTATGCCACCAAGAAAATATTTCTTAAAGTAAAGGAGGAAAATTGGAGGCTCAAGAGTAGAGTGATATGGCTTTAAAGCAAGGATGAAAAGACAATTTTTTTCTAGCAATTTGCAAAGGTATGACTAGCCATTAACACAATATGGGATTTTAATTATTCGAATGGGGGAAGAGCCACAACCTTTCAAGTCCTGGAAAGAATTAGAAATAATCACTTCACGAATATTTTTAAGCTCCCTCAAGAATCATCCTTAGTTGAAGTTATAAAATTGGCTGAAAAATTTATGAGGTTTATAAACAATGACGTCAATAATTATCGTATGGGAAGTAGTGTCGGAGGAATCCCTTCAGAATATTTTGCATAGCTTCCAATGGGATGAGAGCTCGAAGCCTTATGGGTGGTTGGTAGAAATTTTCAATGATTTTTTTGAATTTTTGGGGGAAGAACTATTAAGGATGGTTGAAAAATGCAAAAAGTCAGGGAGAATTTATAATGCATTCAATTCTACCTTCATAGCCTTCATTACAAAGAATGATTCCCCACAAACGTTTGATGAATACAAACTTATTTTTTATGTAATAGTATTTAAAAAATAATTTCTTCTATAATGAAGTTAGTTCTGTTACAGAATATCTCAAAGGATTAGTTTGCTTATCTGGAATGTAGGAATATACACGAGGCTATAGGGGTAGGATAGGATTATGGTATTCACAATCTAAATACTAAGAAATTAAAGGGTATGGCTCTTAAAATAGACCTATCAAAGGCATATGATAGGGCCAACTAGATCTACCCTTCAATGCTCATGACTCACTCAGGGTTTGGGGTAAGCTTCATAATTTGGGTCATATGTTGTATTATGTATTTTTATTTTGTAGTTCTCATTAATGATTCTTACACTGCCTTTTTTTGTGTTGAAAATGGGATTTGTGGAGGCTATCCACTCTCACCTTTATTATTTATTATGATGGGTGAATGGTTGAGCATGCTGTTGTCTGAAGAAAAATGAAGGTGAGACTTGCATTAGGGGAATTTTGAGGTCTAAAATGGGCCTCCTGAGAAAAATGTACAACCAAAATAAACTTTATGAGAACCAATAGGTTTCATGATGATGATGTCAACCATGGGGGGATGATTCACCATTTTTGAAGTAAAAAAGTAAAAAGATTAAAAAATAATAAAATAATAAAACTGTTTTTTCAACTCGTATTTTCAACTTATCTCCCTGAGAGTTTACTCAAATTTCGTGCAGGAGTACTCGTTGGATAAAAAACTTAATTCCTCATCCAAGGAGTACCCATGTTGGATAATTTTTATGGATGCTACACGAAAAATGATAAATACATGAAAACACGTGATTGAAATAACTTGTTTTCATGTATTTCTCATTTTTCGTGTAGCAGGGTCCACCAAAAGTATGCGACATGCGTACTCCTTGGATTGGGAATTAAATTTTACATCCAACATGCATTCCTGCTTGAAATTTCAGTAAAACCTTAGGGTTATAAGCTCAAAATACGAGTTCAAAAAGTAGTTTTTTCTTTTTTCCCTCTTAAATTTGATGATGTAATCAAATATTATTTTAGTATTTCCACTATTATTTTATAATTTCCTTAGGAGGCCCATTTTAGACCTCAAAATTCCCCTACTGAAGGGTTCTACTGTGGTTAGTAATCTCGAATTACCACCTCTAATCCTAATTTATGGAGGAATGAAAAAAAATACAAAAATATACATAAACATAGAGATACAGCAGAAATAATACTTCATTTCATTAATATCAAATAACATAAATATGCTTACAGACATAATGAAAATAAAAAAGCTAGGGCGCTAGTAGTTTATCTTTGAGAAGAGATGTGGCGGCTACAGGCCTCTGAACTATCTTAAAATGAGGCTCAAAGGCCTATTTATTATTGAGGAATAATGGAAAACCCTAAATATCCAGAAACATAACCCTAGGAGATGAAGCGCCAGAACTATGGGCCTCATTTGGGTAAATTGGTACATTATCTCCTCGGGGACGTAACTTTGGCATATGATCTTCATTTGATGCGCTCAATACCTCGTTAGAAAGATCTATCCTAGGAATACAACTTTTGAGTGAGAAACATAAAAAGAAATTCCATGTTGCTCTCAGTTTTCCAAAAAAACGTTGTTTAGGGCGTCAAAATGGCTCTGAAAGTTCAAGACACGAAAAACTTCTAAAAATAGTAAACCATGTTGAAACTGAAAATTTGAAAGAAGAAATGGTGGGGGTCCAAGTGGAATAGGCAGGTGGCCACCAATATCCACCTTGATCATTCCTCCCCCATTAGGAAATAATGGTCCCGATTTCGTTGGGTTCCTCCATGAGATGAGGAAAATTCTATTGAACTTGGTCCCCAGTGAGCCACTTGCCTTGGTGATGGTGTATGACGCATATCATAACTGGTGAAGCTTGCGGTGGGGTCCACTGAGGTGCTCCTTCTGTAGATTTAGCCACATTTTTTCTCCCACTTGGAAGTTGTGTGGCACTCGATGATGATCATAGCGCTACTTTTATTAGCCATTGGTTTTGTCCAAGATGTCGTGGGTCTGCTCACAGACGTGCTGGATGGGTTCAATAAACTTGTTTGCCTTATCAACCTTAGACTGTACATGTGTGGATTTTTTATGTGTGTTCGCATGAGGTATGGAAACATGAAGCAGCAATGTGCACCAGTTTAGAGCAATGGAGTGCTTGACCTGACAGTGTAGAGGAAACTCTGTGGGTGAGGAGAAAATTTCCTCATATTCCTCCACAACTTTGTCCATCTACTGCTCTCGTGCAGTGGAGCCTTTTTTCGAGGATGTGGACACAATATTCTTCTTTCCCTATGGTAAATTTGTAATGAAAATAAGTTTCCTGGTTTGGGAAAAAATCATACTACATTGTTTTTCAGTAGTCAAAAATATGGCAGGAGGTGGTACTACCTCTGGTATCCTGCACTATTTATTTCCCAAAGTAATAACAATAGAACGCGACCTAGACTCATACAAAGCATGTCGCTTCCACAAGTATGGTTGGCCCAATAATACATCAGACACTTCAAGAGGAGAAAAATCACACATTACATCATCCGTGAATGACTTGATGCTATATGGAAGGTGGCACTACTTGCCGACGTGAAGATCTATTCCTTGGTGAAGCCACTCAATGGTATATGTTTGTGGGTGTGTTGTGGTCGGTAGGCCGAGCCGCTTCACGACCTTTGCTTAAATGAGGTTATTTTGGCTTGCACTATCGACAAGGAAATGTAGTGGATAACCCTTCACCCACATATGCGAATCGAAGAGGCGGTCCCCCTCCTCTAGATCCATAGGCTCCTCCCTCTGGAGCTTGGTGGTGTAAATGGTGGAACTGGGTTCTGCATAATTATTTTCTTCCCTTTGTCATCGCACTTATCTGGCTCTGACTCATGATCATAACATGCATCTGATTCGGGTGCCTTTATTTCGGCCGTTATCGATTATTTTGCCCGACACTCGTTTATGCTATGAGGGGTTGTTATGATATTCACACCACTTCCCTATGTCCTTATTTTTATTTTCGGTGTTGTTTTGAGTTGCCCTGATTTGGCTTTTCCTCTTGTTTTGTGGTTTAGGGTTGTCTTTCCCTAGCTTTAGATTCACAGATCCAAAGTGTCACTTCTTATGCTTAAATTTCTACTTGATCTTGGCGGCATAGCGATATGTATTGCCAAGCCAAGTAATGTCGAGGAAATTTGTTTCCTCCTGAATGCATCTGTGAAAAAAAATGTTGTACTTGAGCACCAAATGTCTCTCTGAATATTTAATACCCAACTTTGTATGTAGGGTATTGAACAAATTCATCAGTTCATGCACATATTGATCCCTTTCCTACCGCAACATTGTCCATTGGATGTACTTTTCCTCATATCTTCCCACAAGGTAATATTATTCCTTTATGCCATCTAGGAACCCAAGTGGGTGCGGTCGAGAACAAAGAGGGTTCCCTCCCATCATTTTTCTCACAGTAGGTTTCCAACCATTCTTTGACATGTGGGGCCAATTTGAGGAGTGCAAAAGTAATATTTTCTCAGTCGGATAAATCATGGACCGAGAAGTACCCTTCCAGAAAATTCAATTATATATCTATGCATCTGCATCTATCTGGCCTTCAAATACAGGAATCTCAAATTTTAATTGTACCTTGAAAGGAGTGGTGCCTCTAGAGTGGCTGTTGGAGGCATATGTGCCACCGATGGGCAGTCGTTGAAGGATCTGGGCAAAGCTATCCATCATCGCGTTCATTTGTTTCTCGATGGCCTCCTCAAGAAATAATTTGATAGTATCTCATGCTCCCTCATATTTCTTTTCTTCTGCCATGGGAGTTCATCGAGGTTTGTGAGGCTGATATTGCAAGGGTTCAACCATATCGAGCCCTACCTCCTTATACCATGACCTCATTGGGGACATAGAAATAAAAACAGAGAAAAAGCATACCCCTATGATACCACTGATCAAAATTTATGCAGGAACACGACATAAGAGATAAATAGATATAAACAAAGATATGCAATGGAAATAATGTTTCATTTCATTCATATCAAAAAACAAAAATATGCTTACAGACATAATGAAAATAAACTAGCTAGGGCATTGGTAGCTTATCTCTGAGAAGCGATATGGCAGCTATAGACCTTTGAACTGTCTTAAAATGAGGCTTGAGGCCTATTTATTATTGTGGAATAGTGGAAAACCATAAATATCCAAAAAACTAACCCTATGAGATGAAGTGCCAAAATTATGGGCCCCGTTTGGGTAAATTGGTACATCAACTTCTCGGGGACGTAACTTTGGCATATGATCTCCGTTTGATGTGATCAATACTTCGTTAGAAATTTATATCTGAGGACTAAAATTTTTGAGTGAGTAACAGCAAAGGAACTTCCATGTATCTCCCATTTTTCCTGAAAAACATCATTTAGGGCCTCAAAATGGCTCCGGAAGTTCAAGATCCGAAAAATTGCTAAAAATAATAAACAGTGCTAAAACTGAAAAACTGAAAGAAATAATGGTGGGGGTCCATAGGAGGGTGTCCACCAATATTCACCTGGATCACAATACTTTTCTATTTTTTATGGGTCCATATGAGAGTTGGTATCCATTAAAAATGATTTATATCGATTTGAAAAGGTGACAAGAAAGTTGATCAACTTGCAAAAATCTACATTATTTGAAGTAGGTTTATCTAGACATGAGTCTACCATTGATAAAAATATATTTTGTTCTCTTTCAAATAATTTTGATGAAGGTATAAAATACATTTTTTTTCACCTAAATCCCAACGATTACAAGAAATGCCAATTAGTTGTGGTTAACTGAAAATATAAAGAAGAGACTAAAGGTGTGTATTTTTAGATGTTTTTCAAGGGCAAGAAGGTTGGTGCTCATAAATTTTTTTTTGGAAGCCACTCCAATCTTCTTTATGGTGTTTTGTTGGATTACCAAAAGGGTTCCTGAATTATTTTTGTAAAATTTATTGTAGACTCCTATGGCTAGGTTCAAAATATGGTCAAGTTTTCCCCTAGGTGAAATGAGACAAAATTACTCTCCCTAAAAATTGTGGAGGATGGGGCCTCAAAAACCTATTTCATTTTTCTAATTCCCTAGAAGTGAAGGCAGGATGGTGATTGTTCTCAAATAATAACCTAGGATATAAGTAATACGAAGGACGTATATTTCTCCTATTACTGTTGAGGAATGGATTAGGCTCCCTAAGAAGTTCAGGACATGTATTTCTATGATATGGTAAGTTGTTTTATCCTTGTTCAATGTGATAGAAAACATGTTGGCTTAAAATATTAGCTTGGGTGAAAAGGTTAGAATAGTCATCGATCCATGGGTAGGATGTGGTGAAAATTATCATCTTCTGTAAGAGTTGGTGGATCTTCTAAATGCTCAAGGGAGGTATACCTTGAACTAGGTTTCTGATAAGGAACTATCATATATTTGGGCATAGGGATGGAATGATTATTTTCAATTAAATCTTGTGGAAGAATGGAATGGTCAGTTGTATAATTATACAATTTCACTCAATTATTCACACATTATACTAAGGGGACAAGTTTGATTCATTGAGTTGGGTACACGATCCTCATAGGGAAAACTCAGCAAAGTTGGGATTCTTATTTATCAATGTCGATATGGATCCAGAAGCTCCACCCTGGTGGTGGAAGAAGTTATGGAAGTTAATATGTCTAACAAAATCTAGAATTTTTTTGTGGTGCATTTTAGAAATCAAAATTCCCACAGTAAAAACTTAAAAATATATTCTTTGTTGGTCCAAGTTGGTGTGAAATATTTAAAGGTGCATAATAATTAGTGGAGCACCTTTTTCTGGTATTCTCCTTCCCTAATGTTGTCTATAATATTGTACTTCAATCATTATCTTTAAAGTCTAGGTTGCATGCTATCTCTTGTAAAGAAGCTTTGCAACTTTGGTGGGGTCGAGCAGGCGAAAAAAATATTAGAAACCTACCACCTATCATAAACTAGGGAATTTGGATTTCTCGAAATAATGCCATCCTTCACAAAAAATATTCAATCCTTGAAAAGGTGGTAACTCAAGTTTCATCCATTTATGAATCAATTTGTGATGTTATATCTACGAATAGGCAGAGGAATATCATACCTAAAGAAGTGGATTGAATTCATCGCTCAACATATTTTGATGGGGATTCCCTAGCAGAGGCAAACTTCGGGGTGGGGTGGGGGGGCGTCTATAGTTATTTATATAAATGAAAATCATATCCTCAAACATAAGAATGGGCTTGGTATGGGTACAAATAATTATGTTGAATTATACCGTCTAAAGCTTTTACTACTTTTTTATACTAAAATAGGATACATGCAACTTAAGATGTATGGGGATTCTATGATTGTTATTAATTCATTTAACATGATCACTAGATGTCACATGCACCATTGATCCCCATTTTAGATGAGATTATGGAATTAAAGTAGGGATTTTCCATATTTCATTTTTTCAGATATACATGGAGAAGAACCTCGTTGTAGATGGCCTTTCCAAGGTGGGCACGAAACATAACCTGGTCTCATGGAATATTGTGGAATAGGTGGGAGACACACACTATGAGTACTATCATAGGCCTTTTATAAAAGGCCTACAGTTGGATCTATGATTTTATTATGATGATGTATCTAATATTTGATTGTGATTCTCTCATGAGAATTTTGTGGATGGCAGTATGCCCTTTTTGACTTATGTATATCTTCTATTATTGATATTACTGGATTGTGCAATGAATTTGCTCAACAAACCCGCTTCCTATGATTTTTTCTATAGAGAGATGCTTGTTTTTAAAACAATGTTTTTTTGAATGCATCTAGATGCATATATAAAATATAATTTTCAATCATTCTAACGATTTTTTTTTTTGGGAAAAAAAACATTACAAATTCAAATAAAAAAAATACATGTATTAGGAAAAAAAACAACTTAATTAATATTGTGTTTCCATTAAAATCATTCACTTATTATGAAAAATTATAATGATCAAAACTCGAAAATTTTTCATGGCATCACATTCCATTTTTAGTAGTTGAAAGATAACTTTGCTTTAATTAACACAAAAATATATGGTTTTTGATATAAGATTACACATTCAAATAAAAAAAGAATACATCTATTTAGAAAAAAAATAACTTAATTGATATTGTATTTCCATCAAAATTATTAACTTCTTACTAAAAAAATTAATTATTGGAACTTGCAATTTTTGCATGATATCAAACTCCCTTTGGAGTAGTTGAAAGATAACTCTTCTTTGACTAGTTGTACTCCTCTAGGTTGTTGCTTTTATCTCGTAATCATTGTTGTGATTAAGCTTGATACCGAGAAAGAGAAACCTCATAAGCGATTTTTCATTTATAAAATTAGAAAGGATCTTCGGTATAAAAATTTGAATGAGTGATAAAAATTTCAATGGTTCCAACCGGCTTTGTTTGTCAACATATTAATTTTTTCCAGCATTCAGGGGCCATAGATGGCCTTGAACTCTAAATATTTGAAGGTGCATCAAGTTGACATACGTTATACAAGTCCTTGATGGCGGTGTTTCTACTGCTACCGATTTCCGGCAACCGATTTAACCTGATCGTGATAGGCATTTTATAACATTGCAACTATCTAACTATGTCATCTCATTACATGTGTGTTCTTCGTATGGGCATAATTTTGGCATCCTTCAAGTGAACACCTAGCCCTACAGTTTGTTGCACTTGGCTTGGGCATGGCGCCTCCATGCTTTAGGTATGAGGTTAGCATGTATAGGACCTCCCAAAATAGATGTTTGCGAACAAGGCTCAGGGATATCATACGCTCTAAGAAAATCAATAGGATCATTCCTTCTGTCTTTTTAGATATGGCAGGCTCCTTCAATGGCAGATTGGTTACAGGATAAATACGACCTGACAGATGAGTTATGCTCATTTAGGAGTTCATCATGCCATATTTTTTTGGGATGGTGAAGCGCAGGTTGAATGAGGACACTTGGACTTGGTCATGCAGGTTGTATGGTTTAAAACTTCTTTCATCGTATCAAATTTTTCATGTTTGTAGTTCGTTATATAAACCTTCCATGGCTCGCAGGGTGTTGGGATTATGGTCACTTGGTTTTTAAAGTTGTGGTAGGTCATTCTCTCCAGGCTTCCTCGACTATATTTAAAAGGTGGCTAAAGCATATGTTGTTACAGGGCCTGAAGGCCAGTGTCGACTTATTCACACTTCTATTCTTCGGCCTTGTCTTTGTCGTCATCGCTCTTATTGTCAAGTTTCTCATAGTTGCGTTACCAATGGTTGAGTCCTAGATCAATGTTCTTTGTTTTTTTTTTCATAACACGGGGACTGGTCCCTCCTTCGAACTTCTGGTTGTTTTATCCTGACATCCTTATAGGCCTATGAAAAAATGGGTTGTTGAAAATATTAAAGTCACCTGCTAGCCTTTGAGTAGGAAGAAAAGAGTACAGAGGTGGCAGCAGCAGAGTTTGAGTGCACAACACTGTGTATTAAAGAGGAATGGGAAGAACCGTAAGGAAGAAATCAATGCTGATGGGCCGCACCCACAATTGCAGAGGAGAATTAAATTTCGTTATGGGAATAGACATTTTACAGAAGGACAAAGACTTTAGTAGTTCCAAACTATGGAAGAACAAAGTTTATTTAAATGATTCTTTTCGGGCTTTAAAGCCCTCAATAACCATAAATGAAGAAATTTCTTAAACGGTGAAGTTCTTTAATTTTTTGAAAAAAGCATGACAAGTGGTCCCCAACACTTAATCGCAAATCGTAACATATATATATATTTCAAAGTCCAAGTGTCTTGTTGATATGGTAGAGTTCTGCAAGCGGAACGTTTTTATATAATAAATAGTAGTGTTGAAACATTGCGAGGCGATGATCGCAATCGCAAATGTTTCATATTTTAATTGCCCTCCACCACAGCCGAGGCCCGTGGGTCCATAGACCACGCGGCACAACACAATACAATCGCAAATTTTGAATCGCAAGTCGTTTGTTTGATGGCCCGATTGCTTTAACCAAAGGGCGGACCCGACCATTTTATTACGGCGGAGTTTTATATGTTCATCGCATCCATTTTTGATCGGAGATCGGAACTCTTTTGTTTGAGGCCCGCTCGCACAGTGTTAAAGTCCGGACCCGATTGGTTTATGAGCCATTTTTTATATTTGATCGTCGCGTCCGTTTGTTAATCGCAATCGGAACTTTTCAGTTGATCGCATGTTTTTGTTATGAGCCCGGACACGATGGAGTCTATGCAGTGGAATTAAAAGGAGCCATCGCATCCGATAGTCAATCACAATCAGAATTTTGTTTGGTTGTTTGTTTTTTCATTGAGGTCATGGACCTGATGCAAGTTTAGATTGGATTTAAATTTTTTTAATCACGTGTTCAAAGCGCATTTGTTATGTGGGGTCGGCAGACGTTTAATATTTTTGTTTTAAAAAGTCTTTTAATATAGTTTTGTAATGTTTTTTTTATATATGCGGAATATAAAAGCCAAAAGGCCAGAGAGTCTGTGTATTCAAATGTTTTGTTTTGTTATGTGCACAGCTGTGCGGGAAATGAAAAACACAGTAGCGTATATTTGAGAGAGACAGAGAAGTCTTGTGAGTGCACTGTATGATAGCAGCAGTCACTATTTTTGTTATCCCTCTGTTAGAGAAAGAATTTGTAACATTTTTTTTTTGAAGAAATAGAAGTTTGTTTTCAGAGTTGAAACTCTGTCTCCTATCAAGAAATTTTAATATTTTCTCTGTGTTGAGGAAGGGAGTTTCATTTTCCATTTGTTGTTCTGGAATTATCAGAAATTCCAACATGGTATAAAAGCTAGTTTCGGCTCTGTTAGACTCCTATACCAATAGGCTTCATCTTTCATGATTGTCTTGATTGAATTATGGAATATGTTCAAACCTTCTTTCTTGAGCAAAGGTGTTCCATATTCTTGAAAAACCAAAAAATCAAAAAATTTAAAAAATGTAAAGAGGGTACGCCCTAAAAGAAAGATCAAAGGGTAAAAAGAATAAAATGGTCAAAAAAGTGAAAGAAATGAACCCCAAGCAAAAAAATAGACCAAGGAAAGTGTGCAAATCCAAATTCCACTACTATTTCATTTTTGTAAATAAGTGATTGTGTGCAGCTTGTCAAATTTTGCCACAATTCATGAATAAGTCAAAATGTTTAAACTTGACTTACTCATATTTCAATTTCATGTTATAGATTAGAGAATAAATATCTGACCAATCAGTTTAATATTGGCAGATGAGTAGATAGGTAGAGTGAATAAAAGGTGCTCAACAGTTTAATCTGAGCCCTTGGATGTAATAAGGGTAGAAATAGATAGATTTATCATGTAAAAAGAAAAGGTTGAAAAGGGTTTGCAAGTCTAAATGCACCCTAATAAAGAAGAGAAAATGATAGTGTTAAGTAGATAGGGTAGGTAGATGGTGCTGCAAAGTGTTATCTGATGAATGATGCTGCTACATGTTTTTGATCCTTTACTTTCATCACAAGTACTAAGGAAATACACTGGAAGATTACAACGAGCAAAGTCAAACTCATTAACTTCCCTCATCACTTTCCCCTCAAAAGTTTCACTAATTTCCCCCAAAGTGCTAAGGTATTTGGAGATCAAAGGGGCTCAAGGCATTTCCTTGACTTCTGGAGGGACCGGACCCTCGGCCTAATGATCAAAAAGACCTAAGTACTTGAGATAATTCATCTTTATAATCATCCATCTTTAACCTTGTCTAAGTAAAATCCCCTTTTACTTAGGAACATCATGCAAAATTCCATAAAAATACCTCATCATAACTTTCTATTCTAAGATTAAGTGTTGAAGATAAGATATTGCAATTTACTTCAAAAGTTTTCACTTTCTTAGATGTGCAAAAATATTTTGAGTTTCCTTGTCCTTTGCCATATTAATATTTAACTTTATTTTACTAAATCCCTAGTAAAATGCCCTATCCTAAGTATATAATTCCTTTTTTATAAATACCCCAAAAACCCTTCTATTATAAAGTTTAACCAAAGTAATTATTTTCCCAAATATTCATTAAAAACCCCGCTTCACAAGCCCTTTGGTTAAATATATCTTTATATTATAATCCCGCCCTTATGGTAATTAGATAATGTTATTTGTTACCATATAATAAAAGCATATATACAAAAAACTTTAAACATGCGATATGTATGTTTAATACAAAAATATGAATAAAACTAAAGTTTTAATTCCAAATAAAACTTCGGAAAATCCTCGTGCCACCGTGGTTTGTCCACCTGGCATTCCACTTAACCAAACCCCACCGCAACCCCTTTCTTTACACATAAGGGATTAATTAGTCATCAGGACTAATTAATAACCTTTTTTCCGCTTATTAGATATCCCCCGGAATGATTAAATAATGTTAAAACGTGTTTAAAAGCCCGGCGGGCCCACTCTTTAACCCTCCGCGATCTCCACATCATTTCAGCCGTTTGATCACACCTCCGCAGATCAACGATCCCTGTCAATTCCGCTACCCATCCCTTGTCAGCCTTTTAACCAGCGGGGGATGGGTGGTATTTGAATAGTCCACCGTCCACGTGGCAATCGTTTTGTGGAATCGCTGCCCTCCCGACTTAAACCACCCTCATTCAAAAGCGGTGCGGGGTTACCGCTTACCACTTACCGCCCGGCCTTCGCTCACGTCAGCCCGTACGTCAATGACGTCACTCCTCGGAAAAATAAAAACCCTTTTAACATGTAAATAAAGTCAATTTTCGTGTTTTTTCCTGTTATTTTCGCTGTCAAACGCAATAGCGCCTTCTGCTGCGATTTTCGAATTTCCACTGAAATTCACTGTGTTATCTGTTCTTGCTCCAATATTCCGCTGCACCTGTGTTCGAGTACAGTCCCGACATCGCCTGATACCTGTTAAAAGTCAATTTCTTCCAAAAAACAGGTATTTATCCTTTTCCATCCCGAGCTGCAAGTAAAAATCAGTTTTCGTTGTTTTTCGCTGAATTAGTGATTAAAATCATCACTAATTTCCTCCCCTGAGGTTTTAAAACTGTGTAATTGCTCCTTGAACCTACAAATTGTGCCAATTTCCTTCATTTTAGAAATCCCGCCCGGCCTGTGAGGAAAACCAAAAACCTCCATTTTGAATCCACAAGAACCAAAATGGAGGTCCCGGCAGCTCTGAATATCACTCCACTGAATGCTCCTCACCGTGAATTGGAATATTTACCTTTGATAGATGAAGATTTCCAAATTAAAGACTTGCATTTTGATGAAAGTCCCCTATTGAGTTATTGTCGCTGCAGAGACAAATACTCAAAGGGGCAAGATCTTATAGGGTTGTGGGAATCCAATCTCCCAAGGTATCTCATCCCTTCAGTCATTTATTTCCTAGAAATCATCCATTATTGCCATTCAAACTATGATCCCACACGGAGGGCTGTAATAGCTCCTGATCAAAGTATTATGTTTCCCATCACTCCCCAGGCTATCAATGCCATGTTACACTTTGAACCAGACCAAGAATTAACACCATTGTCCATGGAAGGATTGATTGAGAAAACCAGGCAATTAACCCCAGAAAAGCTAAAATCCATGTGTCAGAATTTCATGTTACCTGAGCATCAGCCAAAAGGGTCTCCTCCCTATGGTTTTTACTATTTCAATACATTGGGAAGGCTCATTGTAAATATGATATCTTTTGTCTTGGGATTCAACACCAGTGAATATGTGGATGAGATAACCTTGGCTTTGCTATCCATTTTTACTCCTGGGCAACCTCCTGAGATTAAATATGATTTTGCTTCCTTCATAGCCAACAAGATCCATGATCAATTCATAAGGCTAGATATTGAAAAAAAATTTAAATACTCCTCAGTCATCTATCATCTCATTATCTACTATCAGTCAGAAAGGTTCCCTTTCCCTGTTCAAAAACTTGATGCCAAGGGAAACCCCAGGTCAGTCATATTTTGGTCCCCCATAATTCATTCTTCCTCTGATTCTCCCTATTCCTACACTGAATTCATTGATCAGTTTGTATATCCTGCAACAACTTTGTTAACAGGAATTCCTCCCCCAAGACTCAATAATGAAATTAGAAAGACCTTGCAACTGTCAAAGAATTATAAAGTTGGGGATTGGTATTTGTATCAAAACCATACAGTCATCAGAATTTATGGATGTGAATTACATCCATTCAGGTTACCCAGATATGTGCCCATGAGTCTCATTATCTACTATCATTCAGAAAAGTTCCCTTTCCCTGTTCAAAAACTTGATGCCAAGGGAAACCCCAGGTCAGTCATATTTTGGTCCCCCATAATTCATTCTTCCTCTGATTCCCCCTATTCCTACACTGAATTCATTGATCAGTTTGTATATCCTACAACAACTTTGTTAACAGGAATCTCTCCCCCAAGGCTCAGTAATGAAATAAAAAAGACCTTGCAACTTTCAAGGACTTATAAAGTTGGGGATTGGTATTTGTATCAAAACCATACAGTCATCAGAATTTATGGATGTGAATTACATCCATTCAGCCTACCAAGATATGTGCCCATGAGGATTTTTGCCTTGGAATACTTCAGGCAAATGAACAATTCAGATGTGATCCATTTTTGTAGTGTAAAGAAGAAAGCTCAATTAAGGATCAAAAGTCAATTAGGTCCTTTCATCTGCAACTCTAGGGAGGCCGAGAGAGAGGCAAAAAATATATTACAAGGAAAGTTCCAAACATCTTTCCGTTGGGTTCCTTATGACCCATTTGGTTTTATTTGTGAAAAGAGATTAAAGAATAAATCATCCCCTTATATACACCACAAGATTCCTGATCTAGAACAATATGCCAATCAAGATGAATGGGTTGAAGGAACACTTGTTGAGGAAGAAAGTGAAGCTGACAAAATGAATAAAATTATGAAAGATGTTGAGAAGAACTTTGACCTAGAATCTTATGGTCAAGTGCAGGTACCCTACATTGGCACTTCTTCAGCAGCAACTCTACAACACGCATTACAGGAAAGCAGTTCATCAGTTGCAGCAGAATCAAAGGGCAAAGGAAAAGAACCTGCAATCCAGGTTATTGAAACTTTGGTCATGGCAGAGAAACCACAAACTTCCAAAGCACTTGAACAATCACAGGTTTCTCCCACTCAGGTACAACATCCACAGATTCCAGAGTTACAGACTCCATCAAATGTGGAAATAGGAAAGAAAAGGCTAGTTTCAGACACCACTCCTCCAAAAGAAACCTCACAGGTACATCAGGTCAAGAAACAGAAACCAAATCCACCTCCAGATGTGGAAATTATAGATGAAGTATTTGATGATGGAAGGGAAGATAGTCAACAAACTGGCACAGCAAGTGAAACAAACATAAGCCAGAAAGGGAAAGCTTTACAAAAGAAATTAAGTACTGAAGTATCCTCTTTCAAGCCACCCAAAACAGATACAGGGGATATTAAAAGAACTTTCATCAACATAAAGGCAAAAAATGATCCCTTAAGAATGAAAGTTTATGATCAATATATGAAGATGGCCCCACATAACAAGGAGAGGTTAATGTCAGCATTTGACATTTCACAGGGCAAAATGTTAATGAGTCACTTCAAATCAAAAGTGCCAAAGCCCATGTCAGCAGCAGATTACATTAGAACAAATTTTGAAGTCCTGGCAAAGGACATTCATCCTTTAGACCAAATAGAGCTACACAGACAAACTGGGGAAATGGTCTATTCCACTCTTACCAACAAGGCCATGGCAGCTATAACGCTGCAAGATTCTTTGAATAACACTACTACACAATTGCAAATTGAGAAGGCCTCTTCACAGGCCAAAGATAATAGAATAAAGTCTTTAGAAGACATAATCATTGGTTTGGGTCACAATCCCAAAGACATTAAAAGTATTGAGGCATTAATAAAGAAGAAAGATGATGACATAGCTGCACTGAGAAAGCAGCTAAAATTGCCAGCCTCAAGGCACCCTCAGACCCAAGAAGTTCTAAAAGGGAATTCACAGGAAGAAATAATGGAGTTGCTCCTAAATATGACCGAGCGACTAAGTGAAACGGAGAAGGAATTGGAACAAGCTTTTCAGGAACAGGAAACTATCAGGCAGTCATCAACAACAGGTACTACAACAACAGGTCAGAAAACACAGCCACCACAGGTAAACACTTCTGGTTTGAGTTCTGATGAATTAATAAAACAGATGGAAAGTCTACAACTAAGGGTCACAGAACTCCAAACAACGAAATTGCAATTAGTAAAATTGGAGGAAAAATATGATACATCTAAAAAGACAGTTGCTGATAACACCAGGGAAATAAAAAGGTTAGAAAAATTGGTTCAGGCTTTGGAAAAAGATCTTTCATTGGAGAAGCCTTTAAAGGAAATAAATGACATTCTTTGGGGTAACATCATTGAGTTAATAAAGGGTATTTGGCCCTCTATTCAAGCTATTTTTGAACAAAATGAGTTGGTTAAAATAGCCCAAGAAGAAATAAACAGAACCAGAAATGAATTAAGAGTCAGGCCTGAGCATGCCAATCAGCTCATTCAATTTTTGAACACCAGGACAAAGCAACAGCTTGCAGTGTTAGGGATTGATGACAGGACAGGCACAGTTTTGGAAATAAAGAGAGTTTTCATCAAGAGAACTTTCATGCAAAATTTAGAAAGGAAGTGCACAGATATTTTGGTTGATATCAATATTTTCAGAGAGAAATTTCAAGCTTTGTTGGACAGTGGGTTACCAAGTCCTATGCTCTCAGAGGATCAAATAATGGACTTAGAAACCTATATAAAGAAAATAAATGCTCATGCTCAAAATACAGCTGCTTGTTCTCCTAGTTTACCTCAATCAACATTACCAACAGGGAGAAACATCTATGATAGAGTGAGGAATTTATTTCATTTGAAACATGAAATAAAGTATCTATTTCCTAATGAGCCCACCTTTTACAAACTCACAGAAGCAGATGAGACATTAAGAAAGCTCAAAAGGACTATGATACCAGATAATCAATGGTGGAATGAAATGTTGGAAATTCTATAAAAGTTATTTTCAGAATAAGAATTTTATCTTTACTATCAAGTAAAGGATAAAAATGAGTACAGATGAAAGAGTATCAGTTACACAGGTTAAAGAGTATCCGTAAAGACAAAGAGTATCAAGCAAGCAAAACAAATTACTCCAAAAGACAACACCGAGCCCTTTTTCAGCACTTACCTCCAGCACATCCACAAAGAAAGGAAACAGCACATCAGCAGTTACTTATTATGCTATCTACGAGACCATTTGTCTCCTGTTTACTTGTAAATTAATCCTTAGTCACCCCAAAATATGGGCTAGGATAGTGTGAGATATTTTCAATTATTTAGTGTATAAATAAACCCTCAAAGAGAGTATTGAGGGTGGATTCTATTACTCTGTTGTAACATTGAGATTTTCGGAATAAAAGCATTTTGGAGAAATTTATTCGTGGCTTACTGGATGACGATTTAAAGCACTGGACTTGTTGCAGGATTCATGTGTTGGACTACAGTTCAATAAGTCTTTCTACCCTTTGTTTGAAGTTTTATATTAGTTTAT